>JAODAL010024612.1:0-60220 GCA_025379985.1 Phyllomedusa bahiana | reverse complement strand
CTGACGTGATGAAGCCCTTGCCTCCCCCCCCATCTATTTGTGTTTCATCGTCACTGCTGTCCTATCCCCGGTCTTGGTTCCCGAGGCTGCCTCTCACAACATGACCTCCATCCCACTTCCAACATCTAAAACTTGCCGCTACTGAAAAAGCGGGGATATTGGCCCCTTTCTTCCTCCCAAAAGTACTGCTGACTGCCTCCTAAATTGTTCATTGTATATAGTGGCGCTGAGCCCAGCCCCAATAGTAGATTTCGGGGCTGGGGAACCCGGAGGGGACAGAGGCGGTTTTGGGACAGGTGGGGCCGTTGACCCGCCCCGGGGCCATGCCAACTAATGGTGTGTCTGGGTTTCCCCAGATTTGGCGGGGGTTGTCGATGTCTCTGGGGAAAGAGGATGCCCTAGTCAACCAATCAAGAAACCCTTGGGGTTTCTGAACAACACTCGGCCGCTAGATGACGGGGGCAGTTGTGGCCCCACCGAGTGACCCCGCTGCGACGTCCCCTTGCTGTCTGGACCTGGGCCGTTCCCGGAATGTTTGTGCCATGCACTCGCAGGTGCGAGCCCGCCCCTCTCTGTTGAAATTTCTGTTTGTTTAAAAATGTAGAACGTTTGATGATGTATCTGTTTTGATAAAAAACCCCTGTTTTTGCTCCAAATGAACCCAGTAACAAACTTTGGGTAACCCTTGGTTTTAAATTGCCCCACAAATGGCCGGAAAAAATTTTTGTATGTGTCTTTAAAAACTGTGTGTTTTACTAAAAGTAAAAGCAAAAAAGGCTAATTAAATTCGGAATGTTTAGGCTCAGGAAAAAAGTATATATTTGGGGTTGAAAAAAACGGTTTTTTTTGTCAGCACACCAGCAAAACAAAGTTTAAATTAACCCTGGATGTAAATTGCGCCCAAAAAATTGAGCCCAAAACTAGTGCTTTGTGCGTGTTCAATTGCGTTTTTCTACGACACACAACAAGAGATACAGTTGTAATTAACCTTTGTTTTTAAATTAGGTACGGGAAAAAATTTTTATTTTTTTTGGCGTTGAAAAAAAAAGGTTTATTTTTGTCAGCACACCAGCAAAAAACGTTTAAATTTAAACCCCCTGGATGTAAATTGCCCCAAAAAAAAATTGACCCACAAAAAAATTGTACCCCTTTTGTAGCGTTTTTCAATTGTTTGTTTTCTACCCCAAACCACAACAAGAGATACATTTGTAATTAACCTTTGCTTTTTAAATTTTGGCCCTACGGGAAATAAATTTTTTATATTTTGGCTTTTAAAAAAAGACGGTTTTTTTTTGTCAGAAAACCCGGGCAAAACAACGTTTAAATTTAAACCCCTGGATTTGTAAATTGCCCCAAAAGAATTGAGCCGAAAAAACCCTTGTGCTTTGAGCGTGTTACAATTGGGTTTTTGTTTTCTTCGCCCCCAAAAAACAAGAGATACTTTTGGGAATTAGCCTTTGCTTGGGGATTTAGGCTCGGGAAAAAAATTTATTATTTTTGGCTTGTTAAAAGACGGTTTTTTTGGGGTAAAAAAACCCCTAAAAAACAAGGGTTTAAATTTAAAAACCCCGGGGATGAAAAATTGCCCCAAAAGAATTTGAGCCCAACAAAAATAGTGTTTTTTGGAGCGTTTTTTAAATTGCGTTGTTTTCTAGCCACAAAAACAAGAGTTACATTTGGGAATTTAAACCTTTGCTTGTGAATTAGGCTACGGAAAAATTTATTTTTTTTGGCGTTAAAAAAAGAGGGGTTTTTTTGGGGGGTCGCACCCCAAAGCAAAAAAACCTTTTTAAAACCCCTGGATGAAAAAATTGCGCAATATTTTTGAGCACCCAAAAAATTGAAGTGGTTTTTGAAATTGAAAAAAAACGCTGTTTTTTTTAAAGGAATACAACAGGAACGGGATTAGATCCCATTGGATATTGAATGTATTGCAGCTGCCAGGGCGCACACTGGATTTCAGATCCAAAAACCCAAAAAAATTTAAAATAGAACATTAAGAGAACTTTTCTTTTGAGACAAGCTGGGGACCCCCCCACAAAAATTCGCTATATAAAATTAAATTTTCTTAGCAAGAGCTATCGGGGGCCCAAGCCCCTTTCCCCTGAGGGCCCACAGTGGGGAGTGTGGCCCCTGGCGTCGCCCCCCGGATTTTTAAAATTGTGCGTAAACGTCCAAAAATCCCCCCCGGTCTCTGTTTGGGCTTCCCCTCTGCACTTTGTCATGCAGGCTACCCCCTTCTTCCCCAGAGTGCTTTGCCCCATTTTGGCCCCATTTTCCCTCGCAGCCATTTTATCAATAAAAAAGCACACTTCTTTCCCAACCCGAAATACCCAAAACTTCAAATTTCGTTCCGAAAATTTTTCCCTGAATTCAAAAAGGAATTTTCCACTTCGGTTAGGAATCGTTTTGCCCCTTCAAAGTTTATAAATCAAATTGTTTTAAAAATTTGCCACTTTTCCTATTTCTTTTTTTTAAAAAAAATTTACTGGCAAAAAAAATAGATTAAATCGCTGATTGCACAAAAAAAAATGCTTTTTTTTTCTTTTGTTTCCCAAACCAAAAAAAAAAAAGTTGGGTGTTTATGTAATAGGGAAAAAGCAAACAAAAATTTGCAATGGAAATCTCGGCATATTTTTATTAACAGAAGAACATTTAGTTGTAGCCAAAAAAAAATTTGAAGATAGGCACCTTTAAAATCATAGGGTCCGCCTTGTGGGGGTTGTTTGGGGAACATGGTGGAGTTTTTTCGGGGGTCCACAAATTTTAAATTTTTATTTTTGGGGGCCCACCAGGGGGAGTTGATTCTTGGAGTACCGTGGAAAATGATTTTTGGGGGGAAATTTAGTGGAGTTGATTTTTGTGGTCCACCACTGGTTTTTGGATTCTTGGACCCCAAAACAGGGGGTTTTAAATTTTTGGGGGTTTTAAAACATTGGAGATGTTTTCTTAAGGCCAACCAGGGGATTTTAATTTTTGGAGCCCTTTGGGGAATTTATTCTGTGGTCCACCAGTAGAGATGATTCTCGGGGCCACCAGTGGAGTTGATTATTGGGGCCCACCAGTGGAGATGATTTATGGGTCCCACCAATAGAGTTTATTCTTGGGGCCCTGAAATGGAGGGGTTTAAAGGGGGCCCCCAAACCGTGAAGTTGTTCCCTTGGGGGCCCCCCCTTTTGGGGCTAATGTCCCATGTTTCTTTTTCTCTACTTTTTCCCTTTTTTTACCTCTTTTTCTGTGCCTTTCTGCCTTTTCCAAGGATGCATTTGAGGCTGAAGAGCAACTACAGGTTTGACATGCTCAGGGGCCCGTTGTGTGATTTCTCTAGGGGCCAGTCCGACCCTGCTGCGTTCCAATTGCTTTGTTTAGAGACTACAGATAACATAAAAGCTGTGAATGCAGTCGAGTACAGCATGGGTCACACCCGTAGATCACAGATCGGAAAGTGAAGGTTACACATCAATCATAAAAAAACTGCATGAAAACAGTTTAGATTGAAAATGATTGTTTTGTTACAATTTCTTTTATCATAAATCTTGACATTCTGATGACTGATGAGGAAGACGGAATCATTTTCCTTATAATTAGGGAGAGCAGAAAAGTGTTGAAGTTGACTGAGGGCTAGATTAGATTCAAAGATGAAAAAGTCAGAGCCTTTTTCTCTGGCTGCTCTTTGGTCCTGGTCTCCAGGAAGATTGAAATGATGAATATTTCACTTCCATGTAAACTGAGGCTAATACTGATTATTCCAGTCAGGACTGCTCAGTGAGCGGGAAGTGGATCCACCAGTCACCGTTAGGAGTTGGCGTACCCTACACCGGGGAGCGGAGTCTAAGGGACTCCTTGTCTTCACCAGAGCCCACCGCAAGGCAGGACGGGCTTTGCTGCAGGGAATCCCCCAGGTCGCTACCCCCAACACAGGACCCAGCCATGAAAGCCGAAGCAGGTAGCGCGGACACAGGGCTGACCGGGGCATGGAACTGGAGTAGGCAGGACACCGGAGCGTAGAACCAAAGAATGCATGACTGGCTAGGCAAGACTGATAAGGCAGGAGTGGAAACGTAGAAGCTAACCGAACCGTCAGAGAGAATGCTAGCAAACGCACAAAGACGTCACTAACAGGAGGAAGAAACTCTGCCTGTTTCTTGCAGAACACATCCACAAGTTCCCGATAGTGATTAGGAAGGCCAGGTGGAGCTGGAATGGCAGGAAGAAGGGTTGAGGCACCCACAAAACGTGGAGGACGTGGTGCCGAAATCCAAATAGAGTGGCACCGGGTGCCCCATCGAGTGACTTCCCCCGTTTTCCAGTCGATGGTGGGACTGTGATCATGCAACCAAGGGAGCCCCAGGAGGAGAGTACTAGAAGAGCATGACAGGACAAGGAATGAGATCTTTTCCTGGTGTAGGACTCCTACACGCAACTTAAGTGGCTGCGTGCGGTGCTGGATAGTACAGGAAAGAACTTCTCCATTTACGGATGAAACAGAGAGAGGCTTGTCCAAGGGAATCACAGGCAGACGGTACCTATCCACACGAGCAGGATGGATGAAGTGTACCACCGATCCAGAGTCTACAAAGGTGGCAACTCGAAGGCAAGAACCGGAGGGAAGCATTAGAGTGACCATCATGGTCAATGGTGGAGAGGAGAGTTCTGTGCCCAGGTTCGCCTCTCCCATGAAGCCTAGGCTCTGTAGTTTCCCGGACACAGGAGGCACTCCCTACACAGATGGTCTTGGGCACCACAGTAGAGGCAGAGTCCTTGGTTGCACCTGCGAGTCTTCTCCTCTTCCGACAGATGGGCCCTATCAACTTGCATGGGCCCCTCTCGATTGGACGCAAAGACAGGCTGCAGGGGACGCTGGAAAACGGGTGCAAGGCGTGGACTCCTATGGGGGCAATAACTCTCCCGTTGAAGCCGAACCTCCTGTTGATGTTGCGAAAAACGAATGTCGATGCGGGTGGCCAAGGTAATGAGGTCGTCCAGGCTGGTGGGCAGATCACGCCCCGCTAGTTCATCCTTAATACGAATGGCCAACCCCTCCCAGAAGGTTGCAACTAGGGCCTCGTTATTCCAGGACAACTTGGAGGAGAGAGTCTGAAATTGTACAGCATATTGTCCCACCGAGGAGTCACCCTGTCGGAGTTGAAGAAGGGAAGAGGCAGTGGAGGAGGCTCATCCCGGCTCTTCAAATACCTTGCGGAAAGCAGCGAGGAAATTTGCTAGATTGGCTGCCAGCGGATCTCCACGTTCCCACAGAGGTATTACCCAGGCCAGTGCTTCACCGGCGAGGAGAGAAATAATGAAGGCCACTTTAGCCCAGTCAGTAGCAAACTGGTGTGCCAGGACCTCGAAGTGGATCGTGCACTGGTTCAAAACACCATGGCAGGCCTTGGGATCTGCATAGTAGCGAGGTGGTAACGGCAGGTGCAGGGATGAACTGCTAGATGTGGCAGGAACCAGAGCGGGAACCGGAATGGAGACAGGTGCCGGAGCCAGGGGCCATAGGTGGTTCTGGGAGAAGAGCCACAAGGTTCTGCAGCATCATGAAGAGTTGCTCTTGATGGGCGCCCTGGCGTGTGATTTCTTCCACGAGCCTCTCTTTGTCTGGTAACGGTTGATCGGTGGGATCCATGGCCCAGTTGTACTGTCAGGACCGCTCAGCGAGCGGGAAGTGGATCCTCCGGTCACCGCTATTTGTTGGCATACCCTACGCCAGGGAGCAGAATCTAAGGAGCCCCTGGTCCTTACCGGAGCGTGCCGCAAGGCAGGATGGGCTTTGCCACAGGGAAACCCCCAGGTCGCTACTCCCGATACAGGACCCAGCAGTGACAGCCAAAGCAGGTAGCACAGACACGGGGCCGACCGGAGCGTGGAACTGGAGCAGGCAGGACACTGGAGCGTAGAACCAGAGTATGCAGGACTGGCTAGGCAGGACTGACAAGGCAGGAGCAGAAACGTAGAAGCTAATGGAACCGTCAGGGAGTATGCTAGCAAACTCACAAAGAAGTCACTAACGCTGGGACACCAACAACTGGGCGTCGACGGCAGGAAGGGGTATCCCTATAAAGCCCATGCCCCAAGGCCATAGGTGGAAAAGGAACGTCAATTAAGTACTCGCCCTTTAAATCCGAGAAAGCTGCTCGTGCGCGCTCCTAGTGGCAGGCCGTTGATAGTGCAGGCAGAAGCAGAGACTGCCGCATGCCGCTGAAGGAGGAAACAGGACGCGGCTAGGTGAGTAGCAGCGCAGCACATGCCAGGGCTAGCCATGCCTGGGGTCGGGGACCCGGTCCGTGGCACGGGAGGCACCGGGTGCCGGGAGGCGTGAGTAGCCGCGATCAAGGCGTTGGACCGCAGCGTGCGACGTAACAATACCAAAAAGTTTTTTTTTTTATTTATTACATTTCATTATTAGAATAATAGGTTAGATCTGAATTCAGGGACAAGCCTTCCATGATTCTTTACCCTGAATACTATCTGGGTCATTTGTTCATTTAGGTCACAATGAGACCTATCTTCCCCTAACTATTAACAAACTTCCTTTTATTATTTTATAACCTGGAGAATATCATGGACTTGATACTCATCCTATTGTTTAATGTTGCAACTTAGTCAGTATTAATTATAGAAATTGCAATAATGGGTGCATCTGTAGACTACACATGTTGTAGAGAACACTAGAAAGGATCGCTATTATAATAGAAAGCAATCTTGCCCACCATGGGGAGTTGTCATAACTGGCATAGCTACAGGGGTCGCAGCGGTAGCAGTACCGACCAAGGCCCTGAGCTGGGGGGCCCACAGGCCCCCCTTGCCACACTGGCACATCACTGAGTCACATACTGTAGACCCATCAATACAGCATTCACAGATGACCTGCATGGTTAGGCAGCATTTGAAGCTAAGTGGCTGGAATACACTGATACTGACCGCTTAGCCCACTGAAGGCAGGGGTGCGAAACAATGTTGTCCTCGCTGCCTGTACTAGCCCCTAAGCCTATTTACCTTCCAACCTGCTGTCAATGACCATATATATCTGCCAGGATCATAACTAGAGAAGCTTGGGCCCCATAGAAAACTTTTGCTATGTACAGGTAGGTATTTAGATTTTCCCTAGGTAGGCAGTAGTTAAGCCCCAGTTAGGTAGGTAGCCCCCAGGTAGACTCCAGGTAGCTAAGTAGGCAGGCCACAAGTAGGTTGTAGGTGGGCCCCAAGTAGGTAGGCTGGCCCTAGGCAGGCAGCCCACAGGTAGCTAAGTAGTCTGTTGCTAGGCCCCTGGTAGCTAAGTAGGCAGTAGGGTAAGTAGATAAGCTATAGGTGGAGCCCACATAGGTAGGCAAATAGGCTATAGGGGGCTCCATACAGGTAGGCAGGCAGGTTTTAGGTAGGCTATAAGGGCCAGGGTTTCACTTCTTCTAAGCTCCAACCCCAGATTAATGCTAAAAGGACCATGATCCTGTCTCTTCTCATCTCTGTTATTTGCCTTATAATTAGTGTTGAGCGATTGCGTTGGCTATCGAGATCGATCGATAGTCGATAATCGGCCGCTATTGATATGGTTTTCGATAGCGAGCATCGATTATGCGCGATGACCATTAAAGTCTATGGGAGAGCAACAACACCTTCATTATTACACCCAAACAAGACTGGAGAAGCTGGAATTAACATCCACAACAGTCAAATGGATCGTGCTACATCTTAGGCAACACACTTAGGTTATAAAAGTCACAGAAAAAAAGTCACAGACCATTTATTTATCCCTGTCTTGTACCACAGCCTGACCCTTAAACCTGCATCCCCACAAATTAAAAAAGTGCCGGGAAGGCAGTATGATTTAAACCCATCATGTTACTTGAACTGGACATTGAATATCCCTGTCCTGGAACGCAGCATGACCCCCAAAACCTGCATGACCCCACATTTAAAAGTGCCGCAAAAAGGAGTCTTTCAACCACCATTTTAGTTGAATGGACATTGACTATACCTGTCCTGGGCCCACAGCATGAGCCCAAACCTGCATGACCCCCACATTTAAAAAGTGCCGCAAAAAGGAGTCTTTCAACCACCATTTTAGTTTCACTGGACATTGACTATACCTGTCCTGGACCGCAGTATGACCATTAAACCTGTCTGACCCCCAGATTAAAAAGTGGCGGGAAAAGGAGTCTGTTATGTCTGTATCTGTTATGTTTCCGTATAATTAAACGGTATTTTTTGCACCTTTCAATTCACCTGTGGTGAATATAGAATTGTGTTTTAAGATTTACGTAGATGCTGCGTCAATGAACAGTGCTGGGTGCCCCAAAAGTAAAAAAAACACGTAACTGTTATGTTTTGTTATAATAAACGGTTTTTTTTTGCACCTTTCATTCACTGTGGGAATATAGAATTGCTTTTTTTAAGATTTACGTAGAGGGCTGCGTCAATGAACAGTGCTGGGTGCGCAAAAGTCAAAAAACACGTAACTGTTATTTTTTGATATAAAAAAGTGTATTTTTTGCACCTTTCAATTCACCTGTGGTGAATATGAATTGCTGTTTTAGATTTACGTAGATGCTGGTCAATGAACAGTGCTGGGTGCGCAAAAGTCAAAAAACAAGTAACTGTGATGTTTTCGTACGATACACGGTATTTTTGGCAACAAAACAACCTGTGCTGACTACAAGATTGTGGTTTGTAATTTAAAGTGCAAGGTGGTATATCAACAGTCACGGGTGTAAGGGGTAAAATTGAACACCTATCTGAAATGTATACTGATAATAAAAGTGGAGTTTTGCAGCTAACAAAGAGACCTGCAGTTACTAGAAATGATGTTTATCCAATATAAGTTCAGGCTGCCCAATACCCAGGAAATATTTCAATAGCAAACTGTTAATAATAAAGATATTCAACTCCAATGTCTACACTAAGTCTTGGTGAACTTTATCCAGTGTTCTTTTAGATAGAGCTTGTCTGTGTTCGCCGGCGGGCCCCCCCCCTGCTCCCACCGCCGTGAATTTACAGTGGTTGATTCTGCTTTTAAATTCTAGTGCTAAATACATAATATGTTGAAATACCTAATCTAACTAAATTGGAAGGATCACAGCAAATTTAGTAGAGGTTTCTCTGTGCAGAAATAGACTAATTTCGCTGAGCTGTTTGGGCCACAGGCAGAGCGCAGGTCCTATCCCTATGAGACGCTGAGAGACACTGAGGCTGAAACGGGAAAACGTGTTCTATGTAAAACGAGGTCTTGTGTTTTTTCCAGCCAATCGCATCCATACACATCCAGTCTGACGTCGCACACACATCTCACCCTGCTCTATTCTGTGATCTGATTTGCTGGCCGCCAAAATTACAGGAAGGGGCGAAAAAGGCGCGATCTTAATAGATGTTTGCACAGATTTTAAACTTAATTATCGCATGATCTGGAAATTTCGATCACCATAAAAAACTTGACGATTTCAACTATGTCGATAAAAATCGCTCAACACTACTTATAATTCAAATGCTTTTCTTCACCTCCCTGCTCAGCACCTCCGATGGTTTTCCTTGTTTGTTCTCATGATCCACCCATCATCATCATCCAATGTAGCTCCAAGCTCAGGAGAGCCCTTCTGGGGAAGTTCTGTGATAGGACACAAAGGAACAGTAAGGCTGAAACCTAAATTCTTGAGGTGACACTGATCATAGAGGCTGTGAAAAGAAGTTTTAAACAATGCTACAAAAAATAAGATTGAAAATTATTGTTATTTTGTTACAGTTTCCTTCATTACTTGAGTTGATGTCTTTATGTCTGATGAGGATGATGGAGAAGCTTCCAGTCCTGGCTCTTTATCATGGAGAAGGACATTGAAGTCTTCAAGTTACACAGAGGAGAATATCTGAGATCTCCATGAGACTAAATTCAAGTTTCGGACACTTTCTCTCTGACAGAAATTCTTATTGGTTGAATATATGTGCAAATACATAAAAGCAGTGGATTTATGTTAGTTGCCGTTGAAGAAGCTTTCAGGGCAATGTACGTTGGACATGCTGACTCTTCTCTGGTCGGTATTGTCCTCCTCTCCTGGCCCTATTTTCTCTATTCTGTGCATTGTTTTTTGTAGCATCCATCTATTGTTATATTGTTACCATTTATTTTGTATTTATACAATATATTTTGTGCTGTGATTCTTCCTTAAATTCATTTTTAGTAATAATGAAGCCGTGATGTGTAATTTAAAGTCGCAGAGATGTTTCTGCTTATTCGACATGATTGTAATACCAGAACTTTCCAGGGTCACTCCATGTTATTTTATCTTTAGCTGCTTTCCATCTCCTTGTTGTAAATTTTATCTTTAAAATCATTTTAATAAATGCAATAAGTTGTATTTTATCCTGCTTTCTGTGTGAGCGGCCATCTTTGTTGGTTATTATCTTCTTCATTTGTGATTTCCTCGTATGTCTCAGTACAAGCCCCTCACAATGATTCCTCCCTTCGCCTCAGTATAGACAATATTCCTTTATTATTAGTCTAGAAAGCAGCCTGTACTTTATGCTCACCGTTATCTTGAAGGCTTGTAAACTGGAGAGTTAGGTGACCTGAGTACACGTCATATCTCCTGGGCTGCCACCTGCTCTGGACCTCATCCTGTGCCACCTGCTCTGGAGCTCATCCTGTGTGGTCTGCAGACACATTGACCATGATGTTTCTCTCACACCTCCATGAAATGAAGTTTCTGGGGGAAGGAATAAGTCATTATGGACATGTTATGTACAATGTGTTCTTCCAATACGATAATTCATAGAGAAAACAAACCTAGTGATTTGTATCCATTTTCATGATACAAAAAACGATGATAATGATCCTGATGCTATAAATTGGTGAAACTGGAAATCCCTGGAGAACCAGTGATACAGATCCCCAATGTCTGTGACAAGTAAAGTTGTCGGTGGCTGCTACTCCTTGGTTATTAAGACTTGTCTTAGCTGGATGTTCATGTTATTGCTTAAGATTGGAGAAGAGGTTTCTACCTATGTCTGCTGGATCAGATCCTCCCATTGTGGGTCTCATTATTATACAAACTAAACCACAATGTTCATGGTCAGCTCACCCGATTAGAAATGTCTTCCAACTGGAGGAGACATGGAGAAGTTGAGCCATGCACAATTACAATACAAAGTCCAGCCTCCAGCCCAGTGGAGGGCACTAACATCTATTCCCTTCAGTACTTAGTTTTACAAATTAATTCAGTTATGCAAATTACATATTAGGACAGAAAAATGTTACTATCACACTGACACGTGTGAAATTATTCCTTAATCATAGCTATGAACATCTAAAATGCCTCAGAGTGATAGTAACACGCATCTGATCTAATATGTCATTTATCATATAGGTACTGTATAGTGTATGTAAACTCCTGGTGTCAACTGTAGTTACACCGTTAATATGACTAACAAAAAAAATTCAAATGTCTTTTAAACTCAAAGGGGAAAGATGTGGATGAAGGGAGGGGGAGAGAATTTTTAAGCTTTGTTTCCTCCGTTGATGAAGACTTTGGATCCCACAAGGCAAGAACCAATTTGCTGTAACAGATGATTTCCTTCCTGCTTCCAGCATTGTCCTCAGACTGGATCCAGAGGTTTTTTCCGGCTCCATAAGTATTAATATTATTTAGTAGTCAGTGGTGTCTAAGCCTTTCTTGTGGTCCTAACCTGTTCCTGCTGGGGCCAGCGCCTGAGGTGGCGATTCCATAGAGTCACAGGTCTCCTAGTGAAAAAGTTTTTCTGCCCTGGATATTGAACCTTTTTTCTGCAGACGGAGGGAGCGGCGACTTGTTTCTGAGAGGTTTTTGTTTTATTCTTACAAGCTGTGTTTTGTGTTTTAAGATGTATTTTTATTTCCAAATGTCCATCAATTAAACTATTACAGGTCATTTGAGCAGATTCAGATTAGTCATATTGAGTTTATGACTGACACTGACCAGTGTAAAAACTGGAAGGTTTTATGGTTTCTTTAAGAAATCCTGATAAAGTAAACAAAAAGTTTTAATAAAAATACATCAATAATAAAAACACAAATAGATATATTTCCTTTTATGATGTTTCATTCACCTCCCACTGCCTGGAATTTCTATCCCCCTCATACACTAAACACAGCAAATGATACATGGGACAACCCCAGAGCACACACTCACCTCATCACTTTCCAAGCCATGATGTGTTATATTCATGTAAATAGCACTGTTATATACCACAACGCAGTACACAGATTGTCATTATTCCCATTGCTCCATGTCCCAATTAGGGTTCACTTTCTAGATCCCAGATTTTCTTATCCATATGTGTTTGGAGTGTGTAGAAAACCCAAGAACCCAGAACAAGCCTACACAAACATGTGAAGAATATACAAACTCCTTGCAGATGTTATCCTTGGTGGAATTTGAACTCGGAAACCCAGCACTGCAGGTTAACAGGGCTAACCACTGAGCCACCATGCTACACCATGCTTACCACTGAAACACCCTGCTACACCATGTTAACAACTGAGCAACTGTGCTACACCAGGCTAGACACTGAGCCACCCTGCTACACTGGGCTAATCACTGAGCCACCCTATTACACCAGGCTAATCACTGAGCCACCATGCCATACCAGACTAAACACTGAACCATCATGCTACACCAGGCTAAACACTGAGCCACCATGCTACAGAAGGCTAACCACTGAGCCACCATGCTACACTAGGCTAACCACTGAGCCACCATACTACACCAGGCTAACCACTGAGCCCCATCCATGCCTGAAATCAACCATGCTAAACATCACTGAAAAAACACCCTGCTACACCATGCTAAACACTATGCCACCCAAAGCCTATACCCACCAGGATAACCACTGAACCACCATGCTACACCAGACTAATCACTGAGCCACCCTGCTACACCAGGCTAAACACTGAACAACTGTGCTACACCATGCTGACCAGTAAGAAACTGTGCTACACCAGGCTAAACACTGAACAACTGTCTTGCCCATTAATCCTTATATTAGAATTCTTACACCATTCAGAAACTACTAAAAAAATCTAATTCTTTTTCAATAAGAATTCACAAGACAACCTATCAAACTCCTTTCCAAACTGACCCGGAAACATATTAAGCTGCTGCTTTCTTTCTATTTGATCCCATAGGTTTTTAAATACTTTCTGTACTTTTGTATGTGGATTTATCAGCACTGATTAAATTTGGATGTACATTTTTCACTGAGGAAGCGCTGGTCCCGTAAAATTTCTTTGCTGCATTTTCCTTGATGCCATATGACACCTTGCAGCAGATCTAATTCCTCACACACCTGATCCTCCCCAATTGCCTGATCAGTCATATATTTAATTCTATTTGCAATCACTTTAGCAAAGATCTTATATTCCACAATCTCCAATTTTTAACAATTTCCTCATTGCTTTGCTTATTTATCCAAACCACCGCACCGCTCTTCATACTCTCAACCATTTTACCATTGTCCCCATGAAACCAGAGAGCTGGTGGGTCCTAGAACCTCTTGATGATTCTGGTCAGTTGTAGCTTAGGAACATTTTTGAGGAAAAACTTTTGGATCCGGTTTAGAGCTAAAAGTTCCATTTTTAGGGAAAGTTGTCGGGTGAGGTTTATAGGAACATTTAGGAACAATTAGTTAGGGTCAGTTTTCACTATTACTCTCTCATTTCTGGTGTGAACCTGCATGTGCATCTCCACCAACCATGCACCTGTCATCACCTACCCACTGTCTGTTTCCTGAACCATCTAGAGATGAGTCTCTCTTCTTTGATTGATGAGTGCTTCATATTGCTATTTCATGTGGCTGCTGGTGCACTTCTCTGCTTGGCTTGTTGTTGTTTGGAGTCCACCAGCCTTGTTACACCTGCACAACACTCGCTATAAGGATGCTTCCACACAGTGTGGTTTTGTGGGGTTTTTGGTGTGGTTGTGGTACTGTCTTCCAGTAAAACTACCTATGTTTACACCAAGCTCCTTTCAATTTCCTAAATTGTTTAGAAAGATTTTGGTAGTCAGTAATCAATTGCTATGTGCAGTAAATTTCTATAAAATTCTCCCTTAAAAATATAGCCAAGACTTGCACCACATCATGTTTCCTCTTGTATCAGCTCTTACACTGATCTGTAAATCTCTCATACAAATCCTCATCATCATGAAACAAATGAACATATGGTTTCTACGATGAAGCCCCCACAAATGACACTTAGCTAAAGATCTCAATGCAATATACCCAGGTAAGAAAAATTCCCCATAGGCTCATTATTGGCTCTTACAGCTCAACGTACTGGGAGACACTTCACAGCCGGAGCCTCCATCCACCCGAATCTGAAATAGTGATTTTATACAGATGTTAATGGCTCAGATTCATTATTCACAAGCCTTGATGTCACCCCCTCTTCTTCCTCTATCACCACCTACTCAAACACACCTTCACTCCTTTCTGTTTCATCCCTCTTTCTCCTATGTTCATTCCTTGGCTACAGTCATTTGATTAACTTCTTCTCTGTGTTTCTTTTTTGTTCCATTACCTTTGAAATCTTTTTGACTTCATTCTGCTTCTTTTATTCTTCCTTTTTCCGTCTCACCACTATCCAAAAGGGATAACTTTCCTCATTAAGGAGGGACACTGTGTAGAGGTGTGGAGACTTATACACCATGGTTGCGCCACATAAATTTAAATATATTAGATTAAAGGGATTGTCTCACTACATTGATTCCTCTCACCTCTGTACTGTTTTCTTGGTTTAACTTTGAATTCAGGGGCGTGTTTACTGGCTTCTACTAGGCTGCAGCAAAAGCCAGGTCTGTACCTGTAGCAACCAGTGCTGGCAGCCTATCAGGAGAGATCAAACAGGTCTGTAGTTATAGCGACCAGCGCTGGCAGCGTATCAGGAGAGAGTGAACAGGTCTGTAGTTATAGTGACCAGCGATGACAGCCTATCAGGAGAGATGGAACAGGTCTGTAGTTATAGCAACCAGCGCTGGCAGCCTATCAGGAGAGATCAAACAGGTCTGTAGCTATAGCAACCTAAGTAGCTGATGCAGCCCATACAAGAGGGGATATCTAGGAATAGGTAGGACACTGTTAATGGACACATATTGCAAAGTGACTTGTTTTTGCTAAATCTTTAACATAAAAAGCAGCAGCGATCCCTGTAGTGAGATGACCCATTTAAGCTCAAGAGAAAACAGGTAGGACTCCATGTTGGCTAATGAAGAACATTACCCCCTTTAAGCTATGTTTAGTGATTCTCTTCAAGCCAACAAGTAAATATCTCATGACACTTGTCTGCAGATGAGCTTGTGATTTGAATTTACGCCCAATCATATTAGAAGCTCAGTGAGACAGAGGTGACTTAATGAACACTACATCCAATAAGTGGTGCAGAGTCCTGTCTCTCTTCCCTTGAGCTTATGCGAATTTCCTTACTTCTAGACTATTACAGACATATACAGACATGCCAGATAGATCACAAGCTCTGGGCTGCAGTGATTTTACAATTTCTGCAGAATTTAACTACTGGGCATTAATTTTTATCAAGACCAAAAGAAGAATAATCCCTACACACAGAAGGCCTTGGTCATGAAGATAAACCAATTCAACCAATCAGGCAAGGCCAGGGGGGCTGCACTTATCTGATACAGCTCTCATCCTCCTTCAGGTTGACCAACATTTATGTGTCCCATCCACACAACTTCCCTCACTTATGTCATAAACCCTTGATAATTTTTTTGAAGCATTTTAGACATGGACAAAAGTGGCTTTCTCCCCCAAGTTCAGTAAAGGAACAAAGGAAACATTTCTCATTACAATGTTACAAACATTTGATAGAGAACATTTACAAACCAAGCAGATTTCTTGGTTCCTGAACAAATGTCTTCCAAAGAGACACCGGATATTGTTTCCCCAATCACATGCTCAATGTGTGCTCTGCTGTTCCTTCATTGACAGAGGTCTCCACCTTCAGCCATCTGGCTGCTCCCCATAGTATTCTTGATTCCAGCCATCGTGCATATGTCAGTTCAGGACCAGAGCAGATCACAAGGTTCTCAATACCCAATGATCAAGACAAGGGCAAGAAACCCCGAGCCAAAGGGCCAAGATGCCAAGAACTAAACAAAGATACAGGAAAGGTTCATCATTTCTGGACATTTTTCATCTGCAGTTTTATACAATTTAGGAGAATTTACCAGAAACACCAGATCATGCAGTGAGTGAGGATATAATAAATGAGATGTTCAATACATGTTCTCTCAGTCACAGCTCATTTGTATAATGTTCTTATGTAAATGAGGAACTAGAGCTCAGGGGATATTTGCATCTGTCCCATTACAGTAATTAACTGGCCCCCTTTCAGGAGACACAACACTTGGTGCAATGAAGACTTCAGATCTGGTCCTGACAGTGGCTGTGATTATTGTATTCATGGTGGGAATTGTCTTAAACATGAACATCCTGCTTGTTTATATAGGAAACCTAAGAAATGGACTCTCCCTGGGCCCATCTGATAGAGTCCACCTCACCAAGGCTCTGATCAATATCTCTATGCAGCTGAAAATGGCTGCACAATGCATATTATCTGCTTTTTGGTCTTGTTTTATTTTTATTAAGGAAGTTTTTGGATTGAACGCAATGTTTAATGTGTTTTTAACCTGTTATAGTTTTTGGCTGACAGCCGTGCTCTGTGTCTACTACTGCACCAATATCACCAACTGTGGTCACCGCTGCTTTGTTTGGCTGAAGAGGAGTCTCTCGTCTTATCTGCTCCACATCCTTCTTGTATCAGGACTTGCCACAATTGGCATAAGTTGTCCAGTATTTTGGATTTGTAGCACAGCGTCTCCCAGGAACAGCACAAATGAATCCATAGTTATCAAAACAACATTGATTATGAAAATAGGATACAGTACAACAGTCATCATCCTGGGCAGCTTCTTACCCTTCACCATAGCTCTGGTCTCCACCACAATCACCTCATGGTCTCTTATAAGTCACATCTGGAGGATGAAACAGAATAATCAGGGGTTCACTCCTTCTAAGCTCCAACCCCAGATTAATGCTACAAGAACCATGGTCCTGCTTCTTCTCATCTCTGTTGCCTACTTTATAATACAAATAGTTTTTGCTGCCATTTCGACCAGCGCCTCCGATGCTGAAATAATGTTCTCCTGGTTTGCTCTCCTATCTTATCCAATATTCGAAGCCATCATCATCATCCAAAGCAGCTCCAAGCTCAGGAGCGCCCTTCTTGGAAAGTTCTGTGATAGGAATAGAGGGAACAGTGAGGCCTTAGACCTAAAGCTCGGAGGAGACACTGACCATGAAGGTTGGGAGTAGACATTTTAAACAATGTTGCAAAAAAAATCAGATTGAAAATCATTTAGTTACAGTTTCTTTCATTACTTGAGTTGATGTCCTGATGAGGATGAAAGAGAAGCTTTCAGTCCTGGCTCTTTATTATGGAGAAGGACATTGAAGTCTTCATGTTACATAGAGGAGAATATCTGAGACCTGGCTGAGACTGAGGCAGAAATCAGACCCTTTTCTCTGATGGCTCTTTGTCCCTCTTCGGGAAGGTTGTAATGTTACAGCTCATAAACAATCCTCATAACCTGACTGTGCAAATAGGTCAATGTTTTCTCCTTTATCCCATTATATTACATTATTAGAAGATAAGATCAGAACTCGGGGGCAAACCTTCCAAACTCCGTTACATGAAATAGTGTCTAGAACATTCCTATTTCCTATGCATAAGAGTCTTCATAACACCTAGAGGAAATCCTATCATTCTCTAGGTAAAAACCTTTTAATTACCGCTTACTATTGCCAAGCAGACTCTGGATATTCCATTACAGCCTGTATTCTTTTATTCTTGTTGGTCTTCAGTGTGTGTGTGTGTGGTCATTATACCATTGGCTCCTCCCCCATAATGGGCTGGATGGATGTGGATAGCCTGGCTATGCTGCCACCACCATTTAGAGCCAGGTATGGATTAGTTTCAATAATTTTAATTACTTTTACCTGTGTGTTTTTAATATGGGAATTCCTATTGGTTGGATATATGTACAAAGATACAAAGGCAGCATCTTTACATTAGTTGCCCTTGAAGAAGCTTACAAAGAACCGTGTACTGGGCATATTTACTCTGGTCAGCTTTCCTTTCCTTTCTTTTCCATGGTGATTCTACCTTAAATTCATTTGTAATCATAATGAAGCTATTATGTGTAATTTAAAGTCATGGAGGTTCTGCCTATTCCACATTGATTGTAAATGTAGAACTTTCCAGGGTCTCTCCATGTTATATTATCTTTAGCTGCTTTCCATCTCCTTGTTGTGGATTTTATCTCTTAAATTATTTCAATAAAGTTGTATTTTATCCTGCTTTGTGCGAGAGCGGCCATTTTTGTTGGTTATTATCTTCTTCATTTGTAGTTTCCTTCAGCGTCTAAGTGCAATTCCCTCACAATGAGACCTCACTTGACCTAAGTTAAGGTCGTAGCATGTACTTTATACTCACCCTTATCTTGGAAGCTTGTAAGCTGGACAGTTAGGTGACCTGACTACAAGTCATATCTCCTGGGCTGCCACCTGCTCTGGAGCTCATCCTGTGCCGTCTGTAGACACATTGACCATGATGTTCCTCATACACCTCCATGAGATGTAATTTCTAATAATTTATCATAGACTTTTCAAAGGCTTTTGACACTGTCCCTCAGAAGGGTCTATTGGGTAAAATAATATCTGGTGGGTTACAAGTAGCAGTGTGATTAAAATCTGGCTATCGGATTGTACAGAGAGTGGTCCCCGTTTATAAGTGGTGACCCCAAGGCTCAGTGCTGGATACTCAACGTATTTATTAATGACATAGGGGAGAGGATTAATAGCACTGTCTCCATTTTTGCAGATGACACCAAGCTATATAGTGTAGTGTAATCTATGGAAGATGCTCATAAATGGCAAGAAGACCTGGACCCACTGAGTGTTAGGGCATCCACTTGGCAGATGATCTTGATACTAATGATCTGCAGGCATCATATGTCCTAGGGGGAGAAAAACTTGGAGAATCGCTTGTTGAGAAAGATCTGGGCTTTCTTGCAGATCATAGAATACAGAACAGCATGCAATGTCAATCAGCTGCCTCTAGGGCAAGTAAGATATTGGCGTGTATTAAAAGATGCATGGACTCGCGGGACAAGGATGTAATTCTACGGCTGTACAAAGCATTGGAGCGACTTCACTTAGAATATGCTGTTCCGTTCTGGGCCCCAGTTTATAGAAAAGATGTAATGGAGCTAGAGAGCATGCAAAGACGAGCAACCAAACTTATAAGGGGAATTGAGCATCTTAGTACAAAGACGAGCATGCAAACTTATAAGGGGAATGGAGCATCTTATGTATGAGGAGAGGTTAAAAGATTGAACTTATTTAGTCTTGAGAAAAGATGGCTCTTGGGGAACATGATTAATTTATATAAGGATATAAATGGCCAATGCAAAAAGTATGGGTAAAAATGATTTCATGTAAAGCCTTCTCAAAAGACAAAGGGGCATTCCCTTCACCTGAAGAAAAAAGGATTCAATCTCCAGGATTCCTCTCACTATGAGAACTGTGAATCTATGGAATAGCCGCCTGAGAAGCTGGTCACAGCAAGAACAGATGAGGGTTTCAAGAAAGGCTTAGATAACTACCTAAAATTAAAAAATAGTAATACATATGTAGCCATATAAAATTCTAGATCAAGTCTCGCAACTCTGGGACCTGGGATTTGGGAATAAATATTCTTCAGAGCAGATTAGTTCTTGCCTTATGGGTTTCAAATTTCCTTATCTCCCTCCCTTCACCCATATCTTTCGCCACCCTTGGTAGAACTTGATGAACAAATGCCTATGTAACTACCATGAACATGTTGTGTATAATGCGTTCTTCCAATGAGATAATCCAAAGAGAAAACAAACCTAATGATTTGCAATCATTTTCATGATGCACAATGTGATGCCTTTATAACCAGAGGTTACAAAGTGCTGTAACTGGAAATCCCTGAAGAACCAGCATTATGGATCCTCATAGTCTGTGAGGAGTGAAGATGGTGGTGACTGCTGCTCCTGGGTTATTCGGACTTGTCTTCAGTTTATGGATTGTTCGTGTTAACGCTGAAAACTTTAAAATAGGTTTCCACCACAGTCTACTAGATCAGATCCGCACATTGTGGTTCTCATTAATAATCAAACTAAATCACAATGTGCAGAGTCAGTTCACCACATTAGACATGTCTTCCAGTTGGAGGAGGCACGGAGGAGCTGAGCCACTTCTCAGACACAAGCACAATTACTAAACAAATTCCAGCTTCCAGCCCAGTGGAGCACACTAACATCTATTCACCTCTTTATTTACATAGTTTTAAAAATGAATCTAGGTATGAAAAATTATATATTAGGGCAGAAAAATGATACTATCCTGCTAACGCGTTTTGGAAGTTAGTCCTTAAACGTCCAAAATGTGTCAGTGTAATAGTAACACTTGTCTGTCCTAATATGTTTTTTTTTTTTTTCATTTAAATAGTTACTTAGTACGGTTAAAAAAAGAAATATGTCCATCAAACTCAACCAAGAATGGGGAAAGATGTGGATGAACGGAGGGATAGAGGGAATTTTTAAGCTTTGTTTCTTCTACTGATGAAGACTTTGGATCCCAAAATGCATGAACCAATCAATCTTCTATGAAGTAAGATTTCATTCCAGCTTCCAGCATTGCCCTGAGACTGGATCCAGAGGTTTTATCCATCTCCATAAGTATTAATATTATTTAGTAGAGTTGCCGCTATAATCCCATGACTTACTCTGTGTTGTGGTGGTTTCCAGATTAATATTAGAAGGACATATGGGCATCATGTTGGAAAAATGACGCCTGACATTATGTTGATTCAGATACAAAATGTCTTTATTTTGGTTCAGAGATAAAAGTTTTTATACAGGTGGTTTAGAGATGTGTCAACATTAATACCATCATTATTACTTCTAATGTTGATCCAACTGTTCTAAAAAAGTTAAGTTCTAATAGAGCTTCTCAAATTTTTAGTGTTCGTTAGAGTAAAGTTCTAGCCATCCAATCACCTTTCTGCACTTTTGGCGGCCATCCAATCACCTTTCTGCACTTTTGGCGGATGTCCAATCACCTTTCTGCACTTCTGGTGCCATCAAATCACCTTTCTGCACTTGTGCAGCCATCGAATCACCTTTCTGCACTTTTGGCCCCATCCAGTCACCTTTCTGCACTTTTGGCACCATCCAATCACCTCTCTGCACTTTTCGCGCCATCCAATCACCTTTTTGCACTTTTGGCGCCATCCAATCACCTTCCTGCACTTTTTGCACCATCCAATCAGTGCAGAGCACAGAGAAGTGTCAAAAACGTCATCGCTGAGGTGTAGGGCTCTCATTGGCTGCTAAAATCCCATGACCATGTTATATATATTTTTCACTGTATTGCCTTGTGAACGCCATTTTCAGCTTACTCTCTGCACTGTACAGACTGCTCTTACTTAGATAGCATTTTCCTCTCCATAGACAGCAATAGTTAGGGAGTTTGGTATTGCTGACTGCATCTTTCCCACACCCAGAAACTGTTATTTGGCGACATTTGCAGGCTCACATTACACCTTACTCTAATATACATGGATATATATTATACAGAGTGCTTGGATTTGCTAAATCATACTCTGTGCCCAAAAGTTCAGTTTTTACAGTTTTGGGGGTTCAATAACTGCATAACACACCGTCTCCAAATCTCCTATGTTTCAAAGGGGCTTTTGGGCCCCCTCAGGATGAAAGGCCCTGTAACAGTTGTTACCACTGCACCTCCTATAGCTACGCCTCTGCTTGAAAGCCGTCTTCAGTTAGCCATTGAAAGGAATGAAGTATTTTAGCCTCTCAATTTTTTTCTGTCTCTCTTAGAGCCTTGTCTTCACTAAGTTGTTCCACGTATCCAGTTTACTGTTATGGATGTAATTCCAGAGTCTCCTCACCTGTATAGGTATAAAATTTAACCAGAACATCTTCCTCCATTGACTTTAATAGGGTTCCTGTTCGCTCAACACTAATTACTTCACATTTTTTATTACAAATTGTTAAATCATTGGTTACTTTATTCATTATACAACACAATTGGTTACCTGCAGTAAACATTCCCCACTTTATGCAAGTAGTCACTTTTACATTATCTTTGTTTTACTTTTACTAATAATTAATTTTGCACACATCACCTGCTATTCAAATAGTCATTATTAAGGTATTTAAGGAATAAGTAAAACAATTTATCTAACCATTGTTTTGGTTCTTCAAATACCAAGAAAACAGATTGTTTATTGTGTGGGTGGCTTAAAGAAGGCTTTTTTCTGCACTGGATATTGAATTTTTTTCTACAGACAGAGGCAGCGCCTCCTTGTGTTTTGAGGGTTTTTTGTTTTATTCTTGCTTTCTTGCTGTATTTTGTTTGCACATGTCCATCATTCAGATGAACTCTTACAAGTCATTTAACTTGGTTCAGATTAGTCATATTAAATTTTTTATTGAAAATGACAGTGTAAAGACTGGAAGATTTTATGTTTTCTTTAAGAAATCTTAAAAAAGTAAAAAAAAAAAAATGTAATAGAAACATATTTATAATCAAAACATGAATATATATGTTTACTCTTATATTTCATTCACTTTAAATAATGAGTAATTTAAACAATCACTCCACAGCAAATAATACAGGGGACAACCCTGCCTAAACCCGGAGCAAACACTCACCTCATCACTTTCCAAGCTACGATCTATTATATTCATGTGCATAGCACTGTTATATACCACAGTGCAGTACACAGATTGTCATCATTCCCATTGATCCAAGTCCCAATTAGAGCTCACTTTTTAAATTCCAGATTTACTTATCCTTATGTGTTTGGAGTGTGGGGGAAATCCAAGAACCCGGAAGAAGCCAAACAAACACGTGAAAGACTCTATGCAGATATTATCCTTTGTGGGATTTGAATGCAGAAGTCCAATGCTGGAAGGCAACAGCGCAAACTATTGAGCCACCCTGCAACACGAGGCTAACCACTGAGCCAGCATACTACACCAGGATAACCACTGAGACACTCTCCTGCCCATTACTCTTTGTATTACATTCTTATACTATTCAGAAAATCTGCTGAAAAATCACATTCCCACTAAGACTTTCTACAAGAATTTACAAGACAACCTAAAAAACTTCTTTCCTAACTGAGCTGACAACACATTAATCTGCTGCTTTCTTTCTATTTGATCCCATGTTACACCTCACAGCAGAACTAATTCCTCACACACCTTGTCCTCCCCAATCACCTGATCAATCACATCTTTCATTCTATTTGCAATCATTTCAGCAAAGATCTTATATTCTACAATCAACAATGTCATAGTTTTCCAATTTTCAACATTCTCTCATTGCTTTGCTTATGAATCAAAACCACTGTGCCACTCTTCACACTCTCAACCATTTTACCATTGTCCCCAAAAGTCATAAATATTCATTATTTCATCTGTGATCACATCATATTTACTCCTAAACATCTATTGGTGATCCATCATCCCTTGGATCATATTTAATGCCATGACTGCAATCACAAATGTAACCTTCTCTTCTTTCAACTTTGCCTTTATTCCTCCATTTCTTCCACACGTCGTAAATGTACACTCCAGACCCCTCACAGACTATGTGACTGCTTTTATAATGGTAGAAACTCTGCTTCCATTGTGTCCTTTCCTGCTTATTAAGTCAGCAGGAGTTTCTGCGTTATGTCTGTCATCTGTTGTGTTTGCTTGAGGTGGTTGCATGCAAATGCTTAGGACTCTTGCTTGTCAGCTGACCACCATGCACCTGGAGCTCGCTGGCTAATTTTTACCGCTATAAAGCTCAATGAAAGCTGGTGATTTTGTTGAAGAGTATGAAGCAAGGTCCTATCTAGTACTGATATGTCTAATTATTGTTTCTTAATCTTTTCCCTTTGGATAAGTTTAAGAGTCTGTAACCTTTGATAATATCAGTTTGGTGTTTTGCTAGTTCTTGCTATGCTCTGCCCAGGGGGCTGCTAGGTCCTAGAGCCTCTTGTTATATTTTGGTCATTTGTAGCTTAAGATATTTTGAGGAAAAACTTTACAGCCAGTTAAAGGGCTAGAAGTTTCCATTGTCAGGGAGAGTTGTAGGGTGAGGTTTATTGGAAGATTTAGGAACAGTTAGTTAGGGTCAGTTATCACTATTACTCCCCCATTTCTGGTATAAACCTGTATGTGAATCTCCACCAACCGTGCACCTGTCATCATCTGTTTTCTGAACCATCTAGAGATGAGTCTTTCTTCCTTGATTGATGCATGCTTCATATTGCTATTTCATGTGGCTGCTGGTGCATTTCTCTGTTTGGCTCTCTATAACGATTCTTCCACAGTGTGCAGTTTTCCGGGGATTTTGTTGTAGTTAAGGTTCTGCCCTTCAGTAAAACTTCCTTTATTAAAACCAAGCTCCTGTCAATTTCCTGAATTGTTTGGAAATGTGTAGTGAGTAATCAATTACTATGTGTACAGTTACTTGCTGTGGATTCTCCAATCAGGGTCAGTTTCTTTAAAATTTCCCTTTAATATAACGTCACTCTTTTAATTTAAAAGAAAAAAGACACCACTTTTCCAACAAGTTTTTAATCAACCAATCACCAGAACTGAACTAGACCTTTGATAAAGAAGTCTTCTTTTTTCATCACATACTCCAAATTTACTCATTAGAAAGGGGACAAAAGGGAACTAATCCAAAGGTTATGTGTTAATTGGAACTTCAAGAAAAAAGGGGGGACCGAGCAAAAAAAATTTTTTCTTTGAGCATGGTATTTTTTTAAAAAAAAACAGAAAAGCCCTTAGTGAATATAGTTTAATTTCCCATATATTGGAATAAAAACAGGTATTAATAACACTAAACCTAAATGGGCCAATTTTCTCTTTTGAGCTTATGTGAATCTCATTGCTTCTAGGCTGTCGTAAACCTATACAGTCATGCTACATAGACCACAAGCTCTGGGCTACAGACAAGCTCTAGTGTTTCGTCTCGTATCCAGTGTTTTGCAATTTCTGCAGAAGTTAATTACTGGACACTCAATTTCTACATGACTAAAAGAAGAATAGTCCCTACAGACAGAAGGCTAGCCTTGGTTATAAAGATAGTCTCTTTTCCAACTAATCAGGTGAGGCCAGGATGGTTTCACAAATCTGATACAGCCCCTACCTCCCTCAAATCGACCTAACATTTAGAGCACACACACACGACAAGTAAAATCTACTTTGGATTCTCGTCGAATTATATAATTGAAATCTGTATCGGGCGATGGGGTTTTCAGTATTTAATTTGGATCTTAGGTTGTTTTTCCACTGGATTTACAGTCAGAAAATGAGTCTTATTCAAGTCTATAGATGAGGATCCACCCGTGGAATATGACGGAACTATGAAAATGTTTTTTTTATGCGAATGGCTAACTTCCAGGTTTTGATGAATATTTAAAATTGGAATCTGCCTGGATTCTGACTTGAAATACTTGTTGTGTGGATGGGGCCTTACATGTCCCACTCACACCATTTCCAAAACTGACAACATTGTATTTCAGAAAACCATTGATAATGTTCATACTTGATGAAGGAATTCTAGACATGGATGAAAGTGGCTTTTTCCTCCAACCAGAGGAAAGGAACAATGTTACAAACATTCGATTTAAGACATTTACAAACCAAGCAGATTTCTTGATTCCTGAATAAATGTCTTCCAAAGAGACACCGGTCATTGTTTCCCCAGTTGCATGTTGAGTGTATGATCTGCTGTTCTTTTATTGACAAAGTCTCCCCCTTCATCCTTACCATTTTTCCGATCCTCATAGCATTCAGGATTCCAAACATCGTGCGCATGTCAGTACAAGACCAGAGCAAATCATAAGGTTCTCCACACCCAATGACTAAGACCAAGGCAAGAAACCCAGATCTGAGCCGAAAGGCCAAGAACTAAAAGAAGATATATTTATAATAAGATATTATTGATTTTCATAACAGCTCATCTTCTGACTATAGATTCCCAGGACAGGTTTTATCATTTCTGGACATTGTTCATCTCTGGTTTTACAACTGTCAGAAGGATTTATCAGAAACACCAGTTCGTGCATTGAGTGAGGATGTAACGTATGAGGAGATGTTCAGTCCATGTTCTCTCAGTCACAGCTCATTTATATAATGTTCATATGTAAATAGGAAACTAGAGCTTGGAGGATATTTGCATCTGTCCCAGTCTAATCATTCACCCACTCGCTCAACAACACTCGGCACCATGGAGACTGCAGCTCTGGTCCTGACAGGGGCTGTGATTATTGAATTCATGGTGGGAATCATCTTAAATATGAACATTCTTCTTGTTTATATAGGAAACCTAAGAAATGGACTCTCCCTGGACCCATCTGATAGAGTCCACCTCACCAAGACTCTAGTCAATGTTGCTATGCATCTGGCAATGGCTGCACAATACATAATCTATGCTTTTTGGCCTTTTATGTTTTTTTTTAAAGGGAAAGTTTTAGTTGGGAAAACACAATGATTAATGTTTTCCTTAACCTTTTATAATTTTTGGGGCTGAGGGCCCGTGCTCTGCCTTACTACTGCACCAATATCCCAACTGTGGTCACCGCTGCTTTGTTTGGCTGAAGAGGAGTCTCTCGTCATACCTGCTCCACATCCTTCTTGTATCAGGACTTGGCTCCGTTGCCTTAGGTTTTCCGGTATTTTGGATTTTTAGCACAGTGTCTGCGGGACAGCAATTCAATCCATAATTTACGGGAAACATTTATTATAAATGTGGTTTCCCAAAAAATGCACTCATCATGCTGGGCCCCTTTTTTTCCCTTTTGCTATTGTTTTTGGGTCTCCACCACAATCACCTCAGGTCTCTTATAAGCCCACTTTCTGGGGGAATGAACGGAAATAATCAAGGGTTCCCCCTCTTTCTAAGCCCCAAAACCCCCCTTTTTAAAGGCTCCCGAAAACCATGACCCGGGTTTTTTTCCCATCTCTGTTATTATTTTTTAAAATTTGGGAAATGGTTTTTACTGCCACCGGGGGCACTGCCTCCAAAGGTGAAAAAAAGTTTTTCGGGTTTTTTTAATCATTTTCTTACCCAATACCCGAAACTACCCATTATCTTCCCAAAGCGCTCCAAGCTCAGGGCGCCCTTCTGGGGAGCTTGTGTTTGAAAAAAAAGGAACAGTGATACCTAAAATCTAAAGGATGACCCCTCATCAGGAAGGTGTAAAAAGAATTTTAAAAAAAGGTAAAAAATCTGATTGAAAATTATTAACTTTAGTTACAGTACTTTAATTTCTTGATTTGATGTCCGACGTCTGATGAGGACAATGGAAAAAAGGGCCGGGGCCAGTCCTGGCTCTTTATCACGGAGAAGGACATTAAATTTCTTCATGTTACACAGAGGAGAATATTGGGGGACCTCCCCTGAGACTGGGGCAAAATTTCAGACCCTTTTCTTGACTTCTCTTTGTCTCTGGATCTTCGGAAATTTTTTAATATTTGAAAAAATTTAACCATTTTCTAATCTGTGCCTAATAAAAAGGGGAAATCAGAGTTGCTCATCCTTTTTTGGGTTTAAAACCCTTCAGATTCGTTTTTTTTTTATAAAATTATTTAGAAATTTTTCCCCATTCCGGGGACGTTGAGATTTTACTAGGTCCCACAAAAAAAATTTCCCCTTTAACCCTGACTGTGCAAAAAAGGTCAATGTTTTCCCTTTGTTCCCTTTTATATTAAATTATTAAAATTGAAGATAAGTGGAATTGGGGCAAACCTTCCAAGGTCCGGGTTTTATGAAATAGTCTCTGGATTTTTTCCCGTTTCCCCTTTTTCTAGGGGTCTCCATAACATCTTTAAAATAATCCTATAATTCACTGGTAAAACCTTTTCTTGCCGTTACTTTTTGCTTTGCTGGGCTCTGGAAAATTGCTTTTTTCAATTTTTTCATAATTTTTGTTTGTTTTGTCTCAGTGTGTGGGCGTGGACATTAAAGTCATTTGCTCCCCCCCCTTATGGGGATGGATGGGGTGAGGGGTAGGCCCCTTTGGGCCTGCTGACACCAGCCCTTTTCATTCTATGTTTTGTGTTTTGGGGAATATAAAAAGAAGCGGGGGTTTATTTAGGGAGCTCTTGAAAAAGCTTTCAGGGAAACATGCATTGGGCAATTAGTGACTCTTCTCTGCTTTCTGGGTTTTCCCCTTTTCTTCCCCCTTGCTTTTTTTGTTCTATTCTGTTTAAGTTTTTTTGCCCCATTTCGTATGTTTTTTGTTTATTTATTTTTGATTTTATGAGATATCTTTTGTTGGATTCTTTCCTTTTAAAAAAAATTTGTAAATTTAATGAAGCTTTTGATTTTGTAATTTTTAAAATCGGGGGAGATGTTCTGCCCATTTTTTCATTGGTTAATTTTTAAAAATTTTCGGGGGGAGTCTCTTTCCCAAGGGGGTTTTATCTTTTTTGCTGCTTTCCATCTCCCTTTTTGTGGATTTTTTCTTTAAAAAATGATTTTAATAAATAAAATTTTATTTTTCCTGTTTGGGGTGTGTGTGGCCATTTTTGGGTTATTGGTTTTTTCAAATACCAAACCCCCCCCCAATGATTTTTCCCCTCTTTTCCCAAGGGATAATCCATATTCCTTTATTATTTGACAAAATGTAAAAAAGCTTGTACTTTATACTCACCCTTTTTTGAAAAAACTTTTAAAAACCCGGACAGTTAGGTGACCTGATAAATTTAAAATTTTTCCCGGGCTGCCCCCTTTCTTGGAGTTCAAACCTGTGCCTTTTGTGACAAAATTTTAGACTAGGATGGCCCCCAGGGCCCCTCCATTGAGAGCAAAGTTTGGGTGTTTGGTATTGCTGGCTGCATCTTTCCCACACCAAAATGCTGTTATTTGGGACTTTTTTCTGGGGTTTCCCAAAAGCCTAACCCCTATATACATTTGGGTATTTTTTATTCTGAAATGATTGGATTTTTCTAAATCTACTCAAAAGTTCAGTTTTTGCAGTTTTTGGGGGGTTTTAGTAACTGTATAAAACCCCCCCTTCTCCTATTGCTTTAATCGGGTTGGGAAATTTGGTTTCCCTATAGAACTTCAAACCGAGTCACAAAAGTTTGGGTTGTAAAATAACTAGAAAATGTTTCCTGCCCCAGTACACCCGGGGTTTTCTTTATTCCCATTTTTCCCCGTCCCAATTGGGGTCACTTTTATAAATTTTCCCGATTTTTCTTATTCTTATGTGTTTGGAGTGTGGGGAAAAACCAAGGAAACCCGGGGGGAAACCCAAAAAAAACATGGAAGAATATTTCAAACTTTTATGCAGATAATTTTCCCTTTGGGGGGATTTTTAATTTCGAAGCCAAGTGTGGAAGGCAAAAAGTGCTAACCCTGAGGGTACCATTGGGACACCAGGCTAACCACCCGAGTCACCCTGCCCACATCCCTGCTAAAAAAATTAGCCAGCCTGCCCCACCATGCTAACCCGGGAACCCGCCCGCTACCCCCATGCTAACCACTGAACCAGCCTGCTACACCATGCTAACCAGGGCCGGACAGGGAATAAAAAGCAGCCCTGGCACAAAGCCCGCACCAGCCCACATACAATATCTGCTTAAAAAATTTCCCTTGTTCTCGCACCTCCCCACTTTGTAAAATAAACTACACTATAAGGGTTCTTTCACACATAGAATTTTTGGTGCGTTTTTATGCTTTTCATTTCTGCACAAAAAAACGCATAAAAAATGCACCAAAAACCGCTCCATGTGAAACCCCCCTAAACAAAAGCAAGCAAGAAAGAAAAAGTGGTGCAGAGAAACCCCTCATAACCGAGTCAGGTGTGCATTTGCTTTACAATCAGGGAAAAGCCTATGCTGTAACTATACAAGCACCTATATAACCTACACCACCACCAATCACATCACCAGTAGTCAGGTCACCATCACATGAATACAGCGATGATTCAACATAGAAGTACAATTACCCCTGATAGCAGGGACTCACAGGAGACGTCATCTCTGATGGGATTTGGTCTCTTCTCCTTTTCTTCTCCTTTCTGGCCAAAACCTCCTAATGCATGTTGTCTTCTCTGATGGGGTCGTTCTTTCCCTTTTTTTCTCTGTCTGGTACAGCATGCAATGTCTTCCTCTCCCGGTCACTATTAGTCCTGTAGAATTTACCACAAATACATCTTAGACTCCTCTTCTTTTCCAGCCATTATTCTATGATTCCCAAAACTCTGTACAAATCCCCATCCATAAAGCCCAAAAAATAATATTGCCCATTTTTTGTGACTACACAGTAATTGCACCCGAAAACCCGTGTATGTAGACCCTAAAAATTTGAAATTTAAAAATGTTCCTAAGTGGCATGTAATAGTTAAACCCCCATTAGATAGTAAAAAGGGCCTTCCCCATTAATTTGGTAGGTAGACAGGGCATACCTCTGTAATTAGCCAGGTAGATAGGACAGCCCCCAATAACTAGCCAGGTAGCTGGGGCTGCCCCCAGTAATTATCCAGGTAGATAGGGCTTCCCCCAGTAACTAGCCAGGTAGCTAGGGCTGCCCCCAGTAATTATCCAGGTAGCTAGGGCTGCCCCCTGTAACTAGGCAGGTAGCTAGGGCTGCCCCCAGTAATTATCCAGGTAGATAGGGCTTCCCCCAGTAACTAGCCAAGTAGCTATGGCTGCCCCCAGTAATTATCCAGGTAGCTAGGGCTGCCCCCAGTAACTAGCCAGGTAGCTAGGGCTGCCCCAGTAACTAGTCAGGTAGCTAGGGCTGCCCCAATTAATAAGCAAGGTAGGTAGGGATGCCCCCAGTAACTAGCCAGGTAGGGCGGCCCCCAGTAATTAGCCAGGTAAATAGGGCTTCCCCCAGTAATTAGCCAGGTAGGATCAGGATTCAAAACTGAATGTCAGTCCAAGACCAGAGCAGATCACAAAGTTCTCCAAACCCAATTAACAAGCTGCCTAGTGCTGTTTGGTGTCGCGGTCTTTGTTCTGCGCATGCGCAGACATGTGACTGACACTGTGTCGGCGCTGACGTATGTGCGCGTCACTGATTTCTTTTGAATCCATGATCTTTATTGATATTGTCCATTTCCCTTACACACGGCAGTCTTTTGGGTGCGTGTATGCGCGTTTGGCGTACTTACGCCGACACGTACGCACGTTACCTTTACACATTCTTTGAATGTTGGGATCTTTATTGATTATGTTTGTCCTTATTGGCGCACTTTATCCCTGCATGCCATGTGCGTTTCTTCACCAGGTGAGTACCTTTACTCATTATTGTTTTTGTGGTATTTATACATTCTTCAGGGGCCTCTATCTTTGTGGCTACCTTATTCCACCAGTGTCTCTTGCAGTGGCTCTATCTGTTTCTCCCTACATTGGAATTCGGTTTGTATCGTTTACTTGCCTGCTGCTGAGACAATACTTGCATCGGTTCCCCTTAACATTGGGAGTCGATATCTGCCTTATCATCTTCAACAAGATTTTCAACTCCAAGGGCCGTGAGTTATACTGTAATGTATTTTTATTTGCTTATCATGGCGATTATTTCTTTGTGAAATTATTCTCCCTGATGCCCCGAAAAGGGGGGGGAAACGCGTTGGAGATTCTATATATCATTGCAGGGGCAAAAAAATATTTGTAGATTCAGCACATTATTACTGTGTAAAACGCATGGTGGCCTTTTTGTGTGATTTCTTTTTCTATATTTATGTTGTCACATTCACCTTTAGTTGATTCACAACTTATTAAGTTAGTCACATTCATTTAGTATAAATATATAGTTTGTTGTAGCGGTTCCTGTGCGGGGTCGCCCTTTTCGGGGCGGGGTCTCCGCTTTTTTGGTCATATTAGTTTTTGTATAGTAGATAGTAGTGGTCATATATATTATATGCTTTAGTAATTTAATGGTATTATTAAAAGTTATTTTTTGTGATTTTTTTCATTTGTACCCATAGGCATGGTATTTTTTCTGTGGTTATTGTGATATTAGTAGTGCTTAATGCCGGGTCGTTGCTATCTATAGGTTCTCCTACCTTGACTTTTAGGAGCATTAGTAGTTTTCTTTCAATTGTCCTTTCAAGTTATATAAAATAATAATATAAAAATAATTGTTTCTTCCATATAGAGACTGTGACAATATATAGGTATTTTTTTGTGGCATGGCCAATACTCTATCTGATCTATCCTATTGTGACAGATGGTTATCCGATGTGGATGATGTTTTTTCGGACAGAGAGTTCCTGGGGACTAATCTTGGTACCCCATCTTTGCAATTTATATTTAAGGATCTAACGACTAAATATAAAGCATATATCAAGTCGTGGTGGGAATTAAGATCCCTTGAAAATTATTACAAACATAATATTGTACCCAAGGGACTTCGTATCCCTTTTACTCCTGCAGCAAGATCTCGTAACCCAGAGTTAATGAAAAAATGGGAAGCTGAGGCAACTGCATCCTCACTCCGGTTTATTAAATTATTAGTAGAAGAGGAACAGAACACTCTTAGAAAAGCTCTTGATTTTCTAAAAAATACCATTGTAACTGTATTAAAATTAAAAGGGGAAACTGATTTTCAAAAACATGAATTAGAATTACAAAAACATATTGATAAGTTTACCCTACAGCTAAAAGAGCGGAAACACAAACAATTCGTGAGGGATCTCACTGAATTTCGTGAAAATCGCGCTTATTACCATCTACATCGGGCACCTAACGTAGTGGATACCGAACCATCATCATCTGACACTGAGTGTTCAGACGGTGAATCTAGGAAGAATAAGAGGCCTTTTAGTAGATCTCCTTTCCGCACTCGTCACCAATCATATAATTATACAGAATGGGTGCCGAGAAAAAGAAATCAAAAAAGGCCCAACAAACAACCTGGTGGACCTCCCTCGGTTCCATCTATATCCTCAATGCCTTCCTCTTCTGCTTCTGTACATACTCAATTGCCGACGTCCAATGAGGTGACCAGTGTACCCATCAATGGGGACAATATACCATCTTTTTTAGAGAAAATGCTCCTGATAAAGGAGTAATATCTGGCCTACCCCTTGAAAATCAAACGGATAATTTTCAAATCATTAATTTGTCTGATTATACTCTTACTCAATCTGAGATGCAGGTCCTTCAGAAAGGATTATCTTTTGTGCCAAACACTCCGTTTTCCGCTTTCAATTGGGTGAAGGATATTCATCTCTTCGCCAGAAATTTAAAGTGGAAAAAATTCTTTAAATTGAATCATAAAAGACAATGTCTGGAATTGGGCATCGACCCCGCTGATTATCGGGATCTATGCACCCTTACGGATCTGCTGCAGGAGAATGAAAAGGATCAATCTAAAGGCCCTTTTACCAACCTTCGCCTTAAAAGCAAAAAAATGCCTCCACTTAATGATCACAATATCGATCTCTTTGTCAAAGTTGTCTGTGAGGCTATTGAACATCTACAGGGGGACCCCCAGACCAGACCGACCCATTATAACCTTTCTAAAAATGAATATCTTGCTCTTAGGAAATTGGAAAAAGACCAGTCATTGGTTATCAAACCATCTGATAAAGGTGGGAACATTGTGATCCAAAACCATAGCGACTACAAACAAATGTGTCTAGCTATATTAAATGACCCTGTGGGTTATGGAATTCTTAAAACAGACCCTTCCAATTTGTTTTAAAAAAGAATTGGAGAATATTCTGAACAGAGCCTTGATGTCGGAATTGATTGACAAAAATGAATTTTCATTTATGTTACCCGCGGCACCTCAAATAGCCACGTTTTATGGTTTGCCCAAAATACACAAAGGATTTAATCCAGTTAAATGCCGACCAATTGTATCTGGCATCAATAATCTAACTCAAAATGTCAGTTCTTATATTGATTCTATTCTATATCCGTTCGTCATTTCTTTGCCATCATTTATCAAGGATACTACAGATCTCCTTCGCAAACTGGAAGGTATGTCGGTCGATTCCAACACTTGGCTCTGTAGTATTGACGTGGAGGCCCTTTATAGTTCTATCCCTCATGAGGCTGGACAATTCTTTCTGGATACTCGGAGTAACATTTTTCAGGCACATAATCCGCAAACCCCGATCTGGGCCGAAGGCCAAGAACTAAAAAATATACATTTATAAGAAAATATTATCATTGACATAATATGATATTTTCTATTTTATGGCTTCCCCGGACGGTTTTATCATTTCTGGACATTGTTCATCTCCGGTTTTATAAATGTCAGAAGGATTTATTAGAAACACCAGATCGTACAGTGAGAGAGGACATAACGTATGAGGAGATGTTCAGTCCATGTTCTCTCAGTCACAGCTCGTTTGCATAATGTTCTTATGTAAATGGGAAACTAAAGCTCCAAGATATTTGCATCCATCCCAATCTAATAATTTACCCACTCGCTCTCAGGAGACACAACTCTCGGCACCATGAAGACTGCAGATCTGGTCATCCTGACCTTGGCTGTGTTTATTGAATTCATGGTGGGGAATCATCTTAAAAACATGAGTTATCCTGCTTGTTTTATGGGAAAAACCTAAGAAATGGACTCTCCTGGGCCATCTGATTAGAGCCCACCTCACCAAAGGGACTCTGGTCAGTTTTGCCCTGCATCTGAAAATGGTTGCACAATTTTGATCTATGCTTTTTGGCCTTTTATGTTTTATATTAAGGAATTTTTTGTCTGGAACAAAATGTTTTAATATTTTCTTTAATATTTTATAATTATTGGCTGATGGCCGTGCTCTGTGTTACTACTGCACCCAATATCACCAACGGTGGTCACCGCTGCTTTGTTTGGCTGAAGAGGAGTCTTCGTCTTACCTGCTCCAAAATCCTTCTTGTATCAGGACTTGGATCAGTTGCCTTCAGTTGTATGGTATTTTGGTTTTACAGCACAGTATCTCCTGGGAAAAGCACAAATCAATCCATGGTTATTCAGCGAAAATTTATTATAAATATAGGATTCAGAACAGCACTCATCATCCTGGGCTGCTCCATTCCCTTCGCAATAGCCCTTTTTCTCCACCACAAACACCTCATGTTCTCTTATAAGGGCATTCTGGAGAATGTAAACAGAATAATCAGGGGTTCAATACTTCTAATCTCCAGCCCCGATTATTGCCTACAAGAACCATGATCCTGTCTCTTCTAATTCTCTGTTGTCTACTTTATAATACAAATGGTTTTTTACGGCCAAAGGGACACTGCCTCCGATGGTGAAGTTAATGTTGTCCCTGGTTTGTTATCATTATCTTACCAATATACGAAACGTCATCATCATCCAAGCAGCTCCAAGCTCAGGACTCCCTTATGGGGAAGCTCTGTGTTAGTGACAAGAGGCAACAGAGAAGAACTTAAATATTGAAGGTGACCCCACATCAGGAAGGATGTGAAAAGAAGTTTTAATAAAAAGGTAGAAAAATCCTGATTGAAATATTATTATTTAGTTTTCTTTCATTAGTGAGTTGATGTCATCATTGGTCTGATGAGGATGATGGGGGAGATGCTTTTCAATCTGCTCTTTTTTTATGGAGAAGGTAATTGATGTCTTCACAAGTTATAGACGAGGAGATTATCTGAGACCTCCTTTGAGATTAAGGCAGAATTTGGACCCTTATCTCTGATTGCTCCTTGCCCTTGGATCTTCAGGAAATTTGTAATGATGAATATTTCACCTCCATCTAATCTGGGACTAATACAAATGAGAAACCTTCAGATTCTGTTTTATGTTATAACATTTTCTAGAAATGTTCACATTCCTGATGTTTGAGATTTTACAAGGTCACAGCACATAGACAATCCCCATAACCTGACTGTGCAGAAAGGTCAGTGTTTTCTCCTTTGTTCCATTATATTACATCATTAGAATAGAATATAGATCAGTCTGGGTCTCTTTAACATCTGGAGAAAACCAATTCAGTAGGTTAACACCTTTTAATAGCTGACTCTGGATATTGCTTTTTTGCAATTCTTTCATATTCTTGTTGGTGATGTCATCAGTGTGTGGGCGTGGACATTATGTCATTAGCTCCTCCCCCTTATGGGGATGGGTGGATGAGGATAGCTCTGGCCATGCTGACACCAACCTTTACATTCTATGTATTTGTGATATGGGAATATACAGAAGCAGTGACTTTGTGTTAGTAGCTCTTGAAGAAGCTTTCAGGGAACATGCATTGGGCATAGTGACTCTTCTCTGCTTGGTGTTATCCCCTTATCTCTCCTTGCTTTATTGTATCTATTCTGTTCATCATTTTTTTTGCACCATTCATATGTTATTGTTATCATTTATTTTGTATTTATACAAGATATTTTGTGCTGTGATTCTTCCTTAAATACATTTGTAGTAGTAATGAAGCTGTGATGTGTAATTTAAAGTCTCAGAGAGGGTTTGTCTGTTCAACATTGATTGTAATTGTAGATCTTTCCAGGCTGAGTCTCTCCATGGGATTTTATCTTTAGCTGCTTTTCATCTCCTTGTTGTGGTCTTTAAAATGATCTCAATAAATAAAGTTGTATTTTATCCTGCTTGGTGTGAGTGGCCATTTTTGGTTGGTTTTTTCGGTCGTCTCAGGTACAAGCCCCTCACAATGATTCTTATTCACTTAAATATAGCCCATATTCCTTTATTATTTGACAATCTGTAAAACAGCTTGTACTTTATACTCACCCTTATTTGGAAGCTTGTAAAACTGGAGATTTAGGTGGGGACTGGACTACTCGTCATATCTCTGGGTTGCCATCTGCTCTGGATCTATACTGTGCCATCCTGTAGACAGCAATAGTTAGGGAGTTTGGTATTGCTGGCTGCATCTTTACCACACCCAGAAAGCTGTTATTTGGCTAATTTGCCAGGCGGCTCAACTTAAGACCTAACTTCTCTTTATACATGGATATATATTATACAGAGTGCTTGAATTTGCTAAAATCCCTACTCAGTGCCCAAAAAGTTCAGTTTTTGTTGTTTTGGGGGTTCAAGTAATGTATAACACACCATATCTAAATCTCTATGTGTCAAAGGGGCTTTTGGGTCCCACAGGATGCAGGGCCCTGTAGCAACTGCTACCGCCTGCACCTTTTTTCCCTATAGCTATGCCCACTGCGTGGCAAGCTTGCCCTCATCTTTTCAGTTTAGCCATTGAAAGGAATGAAGTATTTTAGACTCTCAATTTTATTTCTGTGTTCTAGAGCAAAATCGTCTTCTTTAAGTTGCCTCCCGTATCCCAGGTTTACTGTTCTGTATGGTAAATTACAGCTTCTCCTCACCTTAACATCATCTACCATTGACACTTTATTGGGGTTTGAGTTTTGGTTTCAAATAGAACTTCGAAACCAAGGCTCACAAAAGTTCGAGGTTATAATCGAACTATAACTTTTTTCCTGTTCGCTAATACTAATTACCTTTACATTCTTGTTAACAATTGGTAAATCATTGCTTTACTTTATTCAATTATAACAATTACAATTGTTACCTACAATAAACATTATCCAATTTATCCAAGTAGTTCACTTTTCATTATCTTTGTTTACTTCTACTATATAATTTAATTTTCCGAATATCACCTGCTATTCAAATAGTCTTTATTAGGTATTTAATGAGATTGAGTAAAAAAAAATTATCTAACCATGTTTTTGGTTATTCGGGGAATACCAAGAAAAACTGATTGTTTATTGTGTGCGTGGCTTAAAGAATCCAGGCAGACTTATAATGGTCCTAGAGGGATTACTAGGTATTAATTGGGGAAACGTTTACAACCAGTACTCAGTCCTCTATCCTGATATAAACAATATGTACTTCAGCAATCAGTAACCGGAGAAAACCAATAGGAGAATAGAGTGAACTAATACATTTCAGTTAAGTTAATAATTCCTTGACGTCTGTGTGGAGATGCAAACACTTTCCTTTAAGACTGAAGAACTAATTAAAATTATATTAACCCTTTTATCTGTGACAAGGAGAATAACATTTTCAACTCACAAGTAGTATTGTGGTTTGTCTTTCCTGAAGCCTTTCCCTGTTTCCTGCTGGGGTCAGCACCTGAGGCAGGCGATTCCACAGAGTCTACAGAGTGAAGAAGGGCTTTTCTGCATGGATATTGAATTTTTTTATCTAAGATGGGAGAGAGCACCCCCTTGTTTGGTTTGGAGGGTTTTTTGTTTTATTTCTTGATAGTGTATTTATGTCTCTATGTTACCATCATTCAGATGAACTCTTACAGGTATTTGACCTGGTTCAGATTTAGTCGTAGTTAAGTTTTTGATTTAAACTGACAGTGTAAAATACTACAAGTTTTTATGGATTCTTTAGGAATCCTAAAAAAGTAAAAAAAAAAAGTAATAGAAATGTATTGATAATAAACACAGAATAAAAAATATTATCTTATAATTCATTCACTTAAAATAATGAGTCATTAAAACAATCAATCCAGCAGCAAATAATATAGGGGGCAACCCTGCCTGACCCCCGAGCACACACTTACCTCATCACTTTCCAAGCCATGATTTATTGTATTAATGTAAATAGCATTGTTATATACCACAGCGCAGTACACAGATTGTCATTATATCCCATTGCTCCCTGTCCCAATAAGAGTTCACGTTATAAAATTCCAGATTGATTAATTATCCTTATGTGTTTGGAGTGTGGGGAAATCCTAGAAAACCTCGGAAAAAACCCAAACAAACATGTGGAAGAAAAACAAACTCTATGCAGATATTATCCTTGGTGGGATTTAAATGCAGAAGCCCCAGTGCTGGTAGGCAACAGTGCTAACCACTGAAGCTACCATGCTACACCAGGCTAACCACTGAAAACCACCCTGCTCACCCTACTAAACACTGGCCAGCATGGTTACACCATGCTAACCACTGAACCAGCCTGCTAACCAGGCTATCATGAGCACAACATGCTACACTACGGATTTAAACCACTGTGCCACCCAGCTACACCATGCTAAACCACTGAGCAACATGCTACACCAGGCTAAGCTTGGCCAGTCTTGAAATAAAAAATACAGCCCTGGCACAAAGCTCCACAAGCACCACATACAATATCCACTTATAAAATTGCTCTCGACACTCACCATTTATAAAAATAAACTACACTAAAATAGCTGCTTTCACACAGAGCATTTTTGGTGTGTTTTTGTGCAGAAAGTGCAGAGCAGTTAATGCTGTACATGTTGCACAAAAAAAAAACACATATAAAAATTACACTAAAAAAACGACTCCATTGTGAAAGCTCCCTACAGACAAGCAAGAAAGAAAAAATAGGTTAGGAGAAAACCCAAATCACAGTAGGGGTGCACTTGCGTTCAACCAGGGACAAGGCCTACTTCTGCCACTATACAAGCACCAATATAACCTACACCACACCACCAATACATCACCAGTGCTCAGGTCACCATCCATGAATACACCTGACAGCAGGGACCCATTATATAGATGTCATCTCTGATGGGAGTTGTCTTCTCCTTTTCTTCTCCATCTGGCCCCTAAACCTTCCATGATGCATGATGTCTTCTCTGGTTGAGTACGCTCTCTTCCCTTTTTTTTCTCTGTACGGTACTGCATGCAATGTCTTTCTTTTCCCAGTCTCCTACTAGTACCTGTAGAATTTACACAAATTACATCTTAAACTCCTCTCTTTTCCAGCTCGTTTCTATGAATTATCTAACTATGTTACAAAACTCACCATCCTAGAGCCAACTGAAAAGTGCCAATTTGGTGCCCCACACAGTAATGTACCCAAACAGCGTTTTGTTAGACCACAAAAATTAAAATTAAAAATGGCAGATATGTTGTCTTGTAAATAGGTAGACCCCCCATTAGGTAGGTAAAACATAGGGCCTTCCTCCATTAATTTGGTAGGTAGACAGGGCCTACCCCTTTAATTAGCCAGGTAGATAGGACAGCCCCCAGTAACTAGCCAGATAGCTGGAGCTGCCCCCAGTAATTAGCCAGGTAGCTAGGGCTGCCCCCAGTAAACTAGCCAGAGTAGCTAGGGCTGCCCCCTGAGTATTAGCTAGGTAGCTAGGGCTGCCCCAAGTAATTAGCCAGGCAGAAAGGACTGTCCTCATGAATTAGCCAGGTAGCTAGGGTTTCCCCAGTAACTAGCCAGGTAGCTAGGGCTGCCCCCAGTACTATCCAGGAAGGGCTGCCCCCAGTAATTAGCCAAGTAATAAGACTGTCCCCAGTAATTATCCAGGCAGATAGGGCTGCCCCCAGTAATTAGCAAGGTAGCTAGGGCTGCCCCCATTAATTAGCCAGGTAGCTAGGGCTGCCCCCATTAATTAGCCAGGCAGCTAGGGCTGCCCCCATGATTTAGCCAGGTAGATAGGGCTGCCCCCATGAAATAGCCAGGTAGACAGGGCTGCACCCACAAATTAGCCAGGTAGGGCCAAGGCCAGTCATTAGCCAGGTAATACCAATACTTAGCTAGGTAGGTTCAGTACTTAGCCAGGTAGGGCAGGGTATTAGCAAGGCAGGGCAGTTATTAGCCATGTAGGGGCCAGTAATAGACAGCTAGGGACAGTAGTTAGCCAGGCAGGAGGCAGTAATTAGAGAAGAAGGGCCAGTAATTGAGACGGTAGGCCTGTAATTAGAGAGGGTAGGGCAGTAATTAGCCAGGCAGGGCAGTAAATTCCTGAGAAGAGGCAGGGCTAGTAATTAGAGAGGTAAGGGCCAGTAATTAGAGAAGTAGGGTCAGTAATTAGAGAGGTAGAGCCATAAATTAGAGAGGTAGGGCCAGTAATTAGCCAGGCAGGGCCAGTAATTAGAAAGGCAGGCCCAGTAATTAGAGAGGGAGAGCCAGTAATTAGAGAGGTAGGGCCATTAATTGCCAGGCAGGGCCAGTAATTAGAGAGGTAGGCCCAGTAATTAGAGAGGCAGGGCCAGTAATTAGAGAGGTAGGGCCAGTAATTAGAGAGGCAGGAACAGTAATTAAAGAGGTAGGGCCATTAATTGCCAGGGAGGGCCAGTAATTAGAGAGGTAGGTCCAGTAATTAGAGAGGCAGGGCCAGTAATTAGAGAGGTAGGGCCAGAAATTAGAGAGGCAGAGCCAGTAATTAGAGAGGTAGGGGCAGTAATTAGCTAAAAAAAAAATTAAAAATACTCACCTGTTTGTCATCTCCCTCCTTTCTTCTCTCCACGTACGGAGCGAGTGGCCGTTGGCCTGCACCACTGGCTCCAGGGGGCTGGAATGGCTGGGATCTGAATATCCCGGCTGTTCTGCTCGGCTGCTGCCTGCGCCGCGTGGTGCAGGAGGGCAGCGTGATGGCTGGATGGCTGGGTCTATGGACCCAAGCCATGCAGCCGTCGTGGCGAAGGGGGGCCTGTCGGCCCTCTGGTACAGGGGTCCGGCCGCGTATGCGACCGTTGCGATCCCTGTAGCTGCGCTGGCACTCGGGGCCAGCCGAGGGGAAACACCAGCCCCCTTGGCGGGCACCGGCCCGGACCCCAGCAGTCCACTGGGCAGGCGCCTGGTTAGGTCTATGGGCAGTCCTGGCCTAATGCTAACCATGAGGACAAGTGCTAACATAGGATAATCACTGAACCATCCTGCTACACCATGCTAACCACTGAGCCAACCTGCTGCACCAGGCTAACCACTGAGCCACCCTGCTACACCAGGCTAACCACTGCTTTCTTTCTATTTGATCCCATATTACACCTTGCAGAAGACCCAATTCATCACATCACCATAAATCCTCCGCATCACATTATTCAATAACATCTTTAATTCTTTTTTATTCATTTTAACAAGATTTATATTCCAAACTGTTCTCCAAATTTCAACATTTTCCTCATTGTTTTGCTTATGATCAAATACAACTGTGCCACTTGTAATACTCTCAACCATTTTGCCATTGTCCCCAAAAACCGATAAATATTCACAATGTCATCTGTGATCACATCATATTTTCTACTAAACTATCTATTAGTGATCCATTAGTGATCCATCATCCCTTGAAGAATATTTAATGCCACGACTGCAATCACAAACCTTTCTCTTCTGTCAATTTTGTCATTAATCCTCCATCTGTTTTACACTTCTATTACTTTATTTAATAAATGTATACTCCAGACCCCTCACACACTATTTGACTGCTTTTACGATGGTAGAAACTCTGCTTCCATTGTGTCCTTTCCTGCTTACTAAGTCAGCAGGAGTATCTGTGTTATATCTGTCTTCTGTTGTGTTCATTTGAGGTGGTGAGGTGGCAAAGGCTCTTGCTTGTTCATTGATACTGGTCAGTGCACCACTGGAGATCGTTGGCTACTTATAAAAGCTCAATGAAATTGTTAAAAGAGCATACCGTAAGGTCCTGTCTAGTAGGGTTTTGTTCTAATTATTGTTTCTTAATCTTTTCCCTTTGGCAAAGTTTAGAGTCTGTAACTTTGAGAATATCAGTTTGGTGTTTTTCTAGTTGCTGCTGTGTTCTGCCCAGGGGGCTGATGGGTCCTAGAGCCTCTTGTTATAATTTTGGGAATTTGTAGCTTAAGATTTTTTTTGAGAAAAACTTTACGGTCAGTTTCAAGGGCTAGAGTTCCAGAGTCAGGGTGAGTTGTAGGGTGAGGTTGATAGGAAGATTTGGAACATTTATTAGGGTCAGTTATACAACTATTACTCTACCATTTCTGGTGTAAAAACCAGTATGTGCATCTACACACAACGTGCACTGTCTTCATCTGTTTCCTGATACCATCTAGAGATAAGTTTTTTTCCTTCATTGATGCATGCTTCATATTGCTATTTTATGTGACTGCTGGGGCACTTCTCTGTTTGGCTTGTTGTTTTTGTTTTTTTTTGTCCACAGACTTGTTACAATAGCACACAACTCTCTATAAGGATGCTTCCAAACGTGTAACCTAATGTCACCAATGTGAATACAACCCGCAAATCATCTTTCCTGTATTATCATTCGTATACTTATCTGTACCTACTCATACACAGGGACAGGTAAAGGGATTCTAGACCATAGATGTAAAGCGGCTTCTCCCCCAAATCCAGTAAGGGAACAAAGGAAACATTTCTCATTACAATGTTACATACATTTGATTTAAGACATTTACTAAACAAGCTGTTTTTTCTTGGATTACCTGAACAAATGTCTTCAAATTGAGACACCGGCCATTGCTGCCCAATTACATGTTCTATGTATGCATCTCTGTTCCTTCATTGTCAAAGGGCCTCTTCCTTCAAACCTCACCCAATTGGCCACTCCCCATAGTATTCTGGATTCCAACCCTGAATCGTAAGGTCCAAGACCAGAGCAGATCACAAGGTTCTCAACACCCTTAACAAGAACAGGGCAAAACAAAAACTGTGATCTGAGCCAAAAGGCCAAGAACTATAAAAAATACTTTTATAATAAAATATTACTCATTGACATAATAATACGGACTAGTGATGAGCGATGTACAGCAAACAATGTGATCGGGTCGATTTACAGATTGTTGTAATCCTCCAGGCTGATATTCCGATTGACTGGATGACGGTTAATCAACCAGCTTCATTTATACAACGAAAAAACAGGCGAGGTGAAGATGGAATTAACATCACAACAGTAAACTGGATATGTGCTACATCTTAGACAAGACAATTAGGCTACAGAGTCACAGAAAAAAAAATTCATTCCTTTCTATTGCTAACCGAAAAGAGCAGGTACAGTGGTAGCAGCTGCTATGGGGCCCCCCTTGATACAAAACAAGACATCGTTATTGGAAATGGCACATGGTAACTGGCAGGAAACCCCTCTATACACTTTTTTGCACCAGGGGCCAACAACTTGTCATATATGTGGTGGGCAGCAGAACGTCCCAATGGGCGAACTCGGAGGGTCAGCTGGCAGGGCCTAGTTACAGTGGGTGCGGTGAGAGCCATGGCTGCCGTCAGTCATCTATTAACCGTTTCATGCCCACATGCAGCTAAATCAAATGGGGAGCCCACCCATTACTCCTTCCTATTTTTGCTCAGTGAAGGTATACTCCCAATATAGACACTTGCAACAGTGTATCTACAAAACGTATTCAATTTAATAAGTATCAAAGACGTAAAATAGCATATCGGCTAAATAGCCTTGCTTAAAGACATTTTTACAACTATATATATTATATAACTTGCGGCTATATGTCTCCAGTCCGGGAGTAATCCAAATGTATCTTCAGCGCTGAAGTTTCAAGGCTCTATACTAGAAGCTGGCCTAGTTGCTAGATGGAGTTCAACCTCGCTGCTGTGACGGCTGTTTGGGGTGGTTGCGATTCGGTAGCTCTGTTGCGACGTTTCCGGGTCCTCCCATTTCTCATGAATAACGGATACAAGGTATGTCTCCTTTTTATACATTTATTCTGTCCAGCTGTTGGATTACTAATGAGTTTTAATAAAAGACAAAATACATATTAGCTCCTAAACACAGAAGTCATAAAATATTACATTAAAATTACAGTCCTCATTAGACATTAGGGCTGAGTGAAATCGAGTGTAAAGATCCAGTACCGTTCTCGCTGCAAGAGGTTTTTATTAATCTGAGATTCATCTACTCCATAAATTTGTTCAACTACCTGCCATTTAAGGTCACAGACATTATGTTTTGCTTCATAATAATGTCTTGCTAACGATCTCTCTTCATATTTTCTATTGTCTTTTTTGTTGTCTTTTTTTGTCTGGTGGAAACTTACCTCCCATTTCTTTGTACCTTCGGATGTTTGATTTATGTTCATTCAACCTAATTTTAATTTTCCGAGATGTTTGCCCAATATAAATAATACCACAAGGGCATTTTACTGATCACAAAGTGCCGGAAGAAAGTAGTATTTGAGCCACTATTTTAGTAAACTGGACATTGACTACCCCTATGCTGTACCGCAGCAAGACCCCAAAACCCACACAGGTGCCCTTATGGAGCGTCAGCATAAAAATTCGCAATAAGAAATAAACTATTTTAAAAAACTAGTTTTCAAATGCTGCTGCTGCTACGGCTATTTGTCATTCTACTGCTGTCATGTTGGTGACGTTGTTCCACCGTGACATTAGAACGTGAAGCAGACAAAGCAGATGTCCCCAAATGGTCAATGAGGTCTGTCTGAAAATCCTGCATTCTACTGTCAAGTGGGTTGAAGGAAATTACTGATCAAGGAGGGTGAGGCTGTGAACGTGGATCACAGAGGTTCAACTTGCAGGGCCGGACTTACAGTGGGTGCGCTGAGAGCCAGGGTTGGTGTCAGTCATCTATTAACACAGCAAGAATGCCCTTATGACGCATCAATGAAGCAGAGTGCGCATGGCGGAAGTGTGAGCTAAGACCTCGATCCTTCCTCAGAAGACAGTCAAGACCTGGGTAGCGCTTGAGAAATTTCTGCCTCTATGAGACTGCTTGCCCCTCCTTATGAGTGCGGATGAATTTAGCTTCACTTGGAAATGCTGGTGGTTGACGCTCCTGTTCCACCCAGGTGCCTGTTTCTTGGCTTTCTTTTCCTCGTTTTACTCAACGTGCTCAAGGAAATTGTCTCTGTTCTTGGGGTGGCGAATGTGCTCCATACGAACATTGATTCTTGCACAAGGGTTGTACCATGTATCTGCTTGTTCACAATTTTACCTATAGCATGCTCTTTCACATTGTAAATCCTGGCAGTATTGCCATGAATGATAGCATTTAGGTGGCATGTCTTTTTCTATGGTGCCCATACTCTTAAGCTGCTTAATGTTGCCCTTCTTGTAAATGTGCATGTATGTTGAGAAAGGCCGAGGGCCACTGACCGGAGTACTGCCCTCTTTGCATCCCTGCACCCCTTTCACAATAGACTGACCCCAAAACCAGCAGAAATGCCATTATGGACTCAGACAGTAAAATTAGCAGCAAGAAATGAGTATTTGAAACAAGATTTATTTGAAGAACCTTGAATCCCGTTGTCTTTTCCAGCTGCTTGACCCCAAAACCACCAAAAATTACCTTTTCAACACTCAATAAAAGTAGCCAGAATAAAAAGGACCTGTATTATAGCTTGTTTTTGACAGCAGCATGCCCCCAAAAATTCGAAACATGACTTGTTGACAATAGTGAAGAACAAATGTCTGTTACAAACCACATTTTTTTATAATAGGACCTGTAATATAGCTGTTTTTTACAGCACCATGACCCCAAAAATTATAAAAATGACCTCTCGGCCACTGTTAAAAATTGTGAGGAAGAAATGCCACTTAGAAACCACATTTCTGTACCAAAGGACCTGGATTATAGCTGTTTTTCACATCACCATGACCCCAAAACCATTGAAAGTGTTTCAAATTTTCATGAAGAACTGAGTAAATGGAATACGTTTTTTTCAGGAAACCGAATACAATTAGTGTCTTTTACAGTCTCCTAACCGCAAAACCAGCAAAATGCAGTAAGAAATTATTATTTTAAAATATTTTTTTTCAAGAGGACCATTTCTTTCTGAAGAAGAATGTGAAGTAGACTGGTAACTAATCGGTGACCTCGGCAATTGGGGCCACAACATCATCAGAGATCCACGCCTGAATCATCTTGATGAACGTCAAACGATCCATATTCTCAGTGGAAAGCCGGATGTGTTTGTCTGTAATGACTCCTCCAGCTGTGCTGAAGGTCCGCTCAGATATGACGCTGGCTGCTGGGCAGGACAACACCTCTATGGCGTGGCGAGCGAGTTCGGGCCATTCATCCATTTTGGATACCCAGAAGTCAATTGGGTCCAGAACATATCCAAATACATCGGTGTTGAGCCACAGATAGTCGTGGACCATGATCTTAAGCCGGTCTCTGTGTGTCGTATTTGTGCCCTGCATTACAGGCGTTGGTGAGGTGGTAAATAAGGATTGCCAGAGGTCACCCATTAGGCTTCTGCCACAATGCCTGCTGCTGCTACGGCTACTTGGCACTCTACTGCTGTCACGTTGCTGACGTTGTTCCACCGTGACATTAGAAGAACGTGAAGCAGACGCAACAGATGTCTCCAGTTGATCAATGAGCACGGTCTCCAATTCCTGCATTTTACTCTCAGTTTGGGTGGGTGGAAGGAAAGTGCTGAGTTTCGCTTTGTAACTAGGATCGAGGAGGGGGGCCACCCAGTAACTGGTGTTCATTTTGATGGCCTTGATGCGTGTATCATTTTGGAGGAAATGGAGCATCCAAGCACTCATGTGAGAGATGCAGCCATGATTTCCCAAGCCTCGGGGTCAAGGGGCACTAGTAAACTTATCTTCCTCGTCTTCCTCCTCCGTCACAAATCCGTGCCAACCTCTTTCCAAGGCAGGGACATCGGTACCGTCGGTGTCCAGCCATACCTCATCCTGCTCCTTCACTTCCTCCTCCTCGGCATCAAAACAGCCCTAACGTGCCTCAGATGCTGTACCCCGAGAGCTCAAGTGCTGCCCTGCACCAGCCCTGGACCCCGAACCACCAACTAACGAAGACCGATAAAGTTGGAAAACCGTCGGGCCTTCTTGATCCGATGGAGAGTAAGGCTCCGTGTCCACATCTGTGTCCGCCTCCTCCTCCGTCGCTGGTGGAACCTGCTGTTTCAGAGATGTCCAACACTTGTTCCAGAACTAAGATCGCCACAATGCTCATGCTGACAAGGGCATTGTCAACATTGACCATTTTGGTGGCTTCTTCAAAACTCGCAAGGATGGTGCAGAGCTCATTCACCTGGCTCCACCCCGAGGTCCGCACCGCTGCTTGTCAGGCCATGCGCCACTTCATACTGTGTAATGGCATTACCCTGCTGCCACAATCGCGGGAGCATGTGGAGGGTGGAATTCCAGCGTGTTTCCACGTCAACAATGAGACGGTTGACAGGGAGACCATAATGACACTGTAACGCAGTCAGCCGGGACGAAGCAGGGTGCGAACGGTGGAAGTGTAAGCTCAGACCTTGAGCCTTCCTCAACAGACAGTGAAGACACGGGTAGTACTTTAGAAATTTCTGGATGACGAGGTGCATGACGTGTGCCAGGCAAGGGATGTGCTACAGCCTACCGATCTTAAGGGCGGCCAGGAGATTTCCACCGTTATCGCACACCACCTTGCCTCGCACAAGGTTCTTGTCTCCCAGCAACCGCTCGGTCTTGTTGCGCAGAGCCATCCACAGCTTCTGACCTGTATGTTGACGGTCTCCAAGACAGATTAATTTCAACACGGTCTGGGCACGTGATGCTACCAGTGGACCTTGGGGGAAAGAACCCTGCACCATTCCTGTGGTTTTGAAGAGCGTGCGTCGAGCCTGAGAGCCACCGTCACCACCAGAGACATCCACTCAGCTCACCCAGTGAGCTGTCAAAGAGATATAGCGGCCTTGGCGGTGCTTACTAGTCCATGTATCGGTGGTCAGATGGACTTTTCCAGACACAGATGCAGACAATGCGCAGGAGATTTTAGATGACACGTGTCGGCCAGGCAGGGACGCTTTTCTTGGCAAAAGAAATGCCTGCTCGGCATCTTGTATTGGGGGCAGGCAAGGGTCATGACATGGCGGAACCCATCTGTGTCCACCAGATGGAAAGGCAACATTTCCAAGGCCAAAAGCCTGGCAATACCGACATTCAGGCTTTTGGCTTTGGGATGGTTTGGGTTAAAGTGTTTCTTCTGCTCCCACACCTGGTACATGGAAGGCTGGCTGCTATAGTGGCCACTGTATGGCGTGCAGGTCAAACTGGTGGAAGGAGAAGGGGTAGGCTGTGAATACATATATTTCCTCTTCTAATTAATTCACTTTAATAAATGAGTCATTTAAACAATCACCTCGCAGCAAATAATACAGGGTACAACCCTGCCTAACCCCGGAGCACACACTCACCTCATCACTTTCCAAGCCATGATCTATTATATTTATGTAAATAGCAATGTTATATTCCACAGCGCAGTACAGAGATTGTCATCATTCCCATTGCTCCCTGTCCCAATTAGAGCTCACTTTATAAATTCAAGATTTACTTATCCTTATGTGTTTGGAGTGTGGGGAGATTCCAAGAACCTGGAAGAAACCCAAACAAACGTGTGAAAGAATATACAAACTCTATGCAGATATTATCCTTGGTGGGATTTGAATGCAGAAGCCAAGTGCTGGAAGGCAACAGTGCTAACTACTGAGCCATCCTGCTACACCAGGCTAACCACTGAGCCACCCTGCTACATCATGATAACCACTGAGCCAGCATGCTACACCATGCTAACCACTGAGCCAGCCTGCTACACCATGCTAACCACTGAGCTACCATGCTACACCAGGCTAACCACTGAGCCACCCTGCTACACCAGGCTAAACACTGAGCCACCATGCTACACCAGGCTAACCACTGAGCCACCCTGCTACACCAGGTTAAACACTGAGCCACCATACTACACCAGGCTAACCACGGAGACACTGTCCTGCCCATTACTCTTTGTATTACATTCCTTTACTATTCAGAAAAATCTGCTGAAAAATCACATTCCCACTAAGACTTTCTACAAGAACTTACAAACCCCTTTTCTAACTGAGCTGACAATACATTAAGCTGCTGCTTTCTTTCTATTTGATCCCATATTACATCTCACAGCAGAACTAATTCCTCACACACCTTATCCTCCCCAATCACCTGATCAATCACATCTTTCATTCTATTTGCAATCACTGTAGCAAAGATCTTATATTCCACAATCAATAATAACCTAGTTTTCCAATTTTCAACATTTCCTCATTGCTTTGCTTATAAATTAAAACCACTGCTCCACTCTTCACACTCTCAACCATTTTACCATTGTCCCCCAAAAGTCATAAATATTCACACTGTCATCTGTGATCACATCATATTTCCTCCTAAATATCTATTAGTGATCCATCATCCCCTGGAGTTTATCCAATGCCATGACTGCAATCACAAATTTAACCTTCACTTCTGTCTACTGTGCCTGTAATCCTCCTTCTCTTCCACACTTCTCTTGCTTTCTTTAATAAATGTACACTCCAGACCCCTCCCAGACTATTTGACTGTTTTTACAATGGTAGAAACTCAGCTTCCATTGTGTCCTTTCCTGCTTATTAAGTCAGTAGGAGTATCTGTGTTATGTCTGTCTTCTGTTGTGTTTGCTTGAGTTGCATGGCAAATGCTCAGGACTCTTGCTTGTCAACTGACCTGGCCATGCACCTGGAACTCGTTGGCTACTTCTTGTCGCTACAAAGCTCAATGAAATCTGGTGATTTTGTTGAAGAGTATGAAGTAAGGTCCTGTCTAGTACCGATATATCTAATTATTGTTTCTTAATCTTTTCCCTTTGGCAAAGTTTAAGAGTCTGTAACCTTTGAGAATATCAGTTTGGTGTTTTGCTAGTTCCTGCTATGCTCTGCCCAGGGGGCTGCTGGGTCCTAGAGCCTCTTGTTATATTTTGGTCATTTGTAGCTTAGAATATTTTTTGAGGTAAAACTTTACAGCCAGTTAAAGGGCTAGAAGTTCCAGTGTCAGGGAGAATTGTAGGGTGAGGTTTATAGGGAGGTTTAGGAACAGTTAGTTAGGGTCAGTCATCACTATTACTCTCCCATTTCTGGGGTAGACCTACATGTGCATCTCAACCAACTGGGCACCTGTCATAATCTGTTTCCTGAACCATCTAGAGATGTCTTTCTTCCTTGATTGATGTATGCTTCATATTGCTATTTCATGTGGCTGCTGGTGCATTTCTCTGTTTGGCTCTCTATAAGGATGCTTCCACAGTGTACGGTTTGTGGCGTCTTTGATGTGGTTAAGGTTCTGCCCTTCATTAATGCTGCCTTTATTAATACCGAGCTCCTGTCAATTTCCTGAATTGTTTGGAAATGTGTAGTGAGTAATCAATTACTATGTGTGCAGTCACTTGCTGTGGATTCTCCAATGATGGTAAGTTTCTTTAAAATTCTCTCTTAAAAATATACTTTTCACTGCTTTAATCTAATGTCACCAAGTAACACATCCACCAAATCACCTTCCCTTATACTTATCTGTACCTCTCTCATACACATCCTCATCATCTAGCACATGAACATAAAGTTTCCATTCTCCTAACCTCTACTCAAAGGGTTTAACTTTCCTCATAAGAAAGAAGCACCATGTAGATGTGTGGGGACTGTAATATATTCAGGTAAGCTCAAGAGAAACCAGGTAGGACTCTGTGTCAGCTAAAGAGGAATATTACCCCTTTGAGCTATGTGTCATGTCTCTCTTCCAGCCAACATGTAAACAGAAACAGCTGTCAGCAGATAAGTATCTAGTTTTAATTTACTCCGAATCATATTGGAAGGCTCAGAAAACCAGATGTAACTTGAAGAATGCTACAACCTATAAGTGGAGCTGAGTTCTGTCTCTTTCCCTTGAGCTTATGTGAATCTCATTGCTTCTAGACTGTCGTAAACATATACAGGCATTCTACATAGATCCAAAGCTCTGGGCTACAGACAAGCTCTAGTCTTTTGTTTCATGCCCAATGTTTTTTATAATTTTGTTTTTACAATTTACAATTACTGGACACTCACTTTTTACATGACTAAAAGAAGAATAGTCCCTACAGACAGAGGCCTCAGTAATAAAGATAATCTCTATCCCAACTAATCAAATGAGGTCAGGGGGGTTTCATAAATCTGATACAGCACCTACCTCCCTCAAGTAGACCTAACATTTAGGGCACACACACACGACAAGTAAAATTCACTTTGGATTCTCGTGGAATTCTACCATTGAAAACAGTATCAGGCGACGTGGTTTTCAGTATTTAATTTGGATCTTAGGTTGTTTTTCCACTGGATTTACAGTCAGGAAATGAGTCTTATTCACGTCTATGGGGATTTGAACGCGGATCAACTCATGGAATATGATGGAAGCATGAAAAAGTTGTTTTTACTCTTTAAAACCAATGTAGAAAATCCGTGTTGTGTGGACTTGGATGCATATTTTCTATCTGGTTTTATGTTAATGGTTTACTTCCAGTTTTTGATGAGTATTTAAAATCGGAATCTGCCTGGATTCTGACTTGAAATACATGATGTGTGGATGGGGCCTTATATGTCCCACTCACACCACTTCCCACACTGACAACATTGTATTTCAGAAAACCCTTGATAATATTCATACTTGGTGAAGGGATTCTAGACATGGACAAAACAGCTTTCTTCCCCAACTCGAGCAAAGGAACAAAGAATACTCATCTTCTGACTATAGGTTCCCAGGAAAGATTTTATCATTTCTGGACAACGTTCATCTCTGGTTTTAAAAAATTCATCCAAAAGAAAAAGGCCCTTGCCCCCCCAGTTGCATGTTGAGTGTATGCTCTTCTGTTCCTTTATTGTCAAAGTCTCCCCCTTCATCCTCACCAATTGGCCGCTCCCCATAGTATTCAGGATTCCAAACATCGTGTAAAAATGTCGTCCAAGACCGAGCAATCACAAGGTTTTTCCCCCCAAATTAACCAAAACCCAAGACAAGAAACCAAAAATTTAGCCAAAGGGCCCAAGAAATAAAAAAAGATAAATTTATAGTAAAAAAAATACTTATTTACATAATAGCTCATCTTCTGACTATAGGTTCCCAGGGAAGGTTTTATCATTTCTGGACAACGTTCATCTCTGGTTTTATAACTGTCAGAAGGATTTATGAGAAACACCAGATCCTGCAGTGAGTGAGGATATGTTCTCTCAGTCACAGCTCATTTGTATAATGTTCTTATGTAAATGGAGAACTGTAGCTCGAGGGATATTTGCATCTGTCTCAGTCTAATAATTCACCCACTCGCTCTTGGGAGACACAACTCTCGGCGCTATGGAGACTGCAGATCTCATTGTCCTGACAGTGGCTGTGATTATTGAATTCATGGTGGGAATCATCTTAAATATGAACATTTTGCTTGTTTATATAGGAAACCTAAGAAATGGACTCTCCCTAGGCCCATCTGATAGAGTTCACTTCACCAAAACTCTAGTCAATATTGCTATGCATCTGGCAATGGTTGCACAATATATGATCTATGCTTTTTGGCCTTTTTTGTTTTATATTAAGGAAGTTTTTGTCTGGAACACAATGATTAATGTGTCCTTAACCTTTTATAACTACTGGTTGATGGCCGTGCTCTGCGTCTACTACTGCACCAATATCACCAATTGTGGTCACCGCTGCTTTGTTTGGCTGAAGAGGAGTCTCTCGTCTTACCTGCTCCACGTCCTTCTGGTATCAGGACTTGGCTCCGTTGCCTTAGGTTGTCTGGTATTTTGGCTTTGTAGCACAGTGTCTGCTGGGAACAGCACATATCAATCCATAATTAAACGGGAAACATTTATTATAAATGTAGGATTCAGAACAGCAGTCATCATCCTGGGCACCTTCTTTCCCTTTGCTATTGCTTTTGTCTCCACCACAATCACCTCATGGTCTCTTATAAGTCACATCTGGAGAATGAAACAGAATAATCAGGGGTTCACTTTTTCTAAGCTCCAACCCCAGATTAATGCTACAAGAACCATGATCCTGTCTCTTCTCATCTCTGTTGTCTACTTTATAATACAAATGTTTTTTACTGCCACCTGGGACACCGCCTCCGATGGTGAAGTAATGTTGTTCTCGTTTGTAGTCATATCTTACCCAATATCAGAAACTATCATCATCATCCAAGGCAGCTCCAAGCTCAGGAGCACCCTCCTGGGGAAGCTCTGTGATAGGAAAAGAAGGAAAGTGAGACCTAAAATCTGAAGGTGACCCCTCATCAGGAAGGATGTGAAAACCTTACAAAAGGTAAAAATCAGATTGAAAATTATTAACATTTAGTTACAGTTTCTTTCATTACTTGAGTTGATGTCCTGACGCCTGATGAGGACGATGGAGAAGCTGCCAGTCCTTGCTCTTTATCATGGAGAAGGACATTGAGGTCTTCATGTTACACAGAGGAGAATATCTGAGACCTCGCTGAGACTGAGGCAGAATTTGGAACCCTTATCTCTGACGGCTCTTTGTCCCTGGATCTTCAGGAAATTTGTAACGATGAATATTTCACCATCATCTAATCTGGGACTACTACTAATGGGAAATTCAATTTGTTCATCCTGTCTTGGTAGAACCTTCAGATTCTGTTTTATGTTATCAAATATTCTAGAAGTTGTCGCATTTCTGATGTTTGAGATATTACAAGGTCACAGGTCATAAACAATCCCCATAACCTGACTATGCAGAAAGGTCAATGTTTTCTCCTGTGTTCCATTATATTACATTATTAGAATAGAAGATAAGATCAGAACCGGAGACAAACCTTCCAAGGTCCGTTACATGAAATAGTCTCTGGATCTTTCCTGTTTCTTATTCTTTGCAGACTTTGGATATTGCTTATTTTTTCTTATTCTTGTTGGTGATGACATCAATGTGTGTGGGTGTGGACATTATGTCATTGGTTCCTCCCCCTAATGGGGATGGATGGATGAGGATAGCTCTGACCATGCTGACACCAACCTTTACATTCTATGTATTTGTGATATGGGAATATACAGAAGCAGAGGCTTTATGTTAGTAGCTCTTGAAGAAGCTTTCAGGGAAACGTGCATGGGACATAGTGACTCTTCTCTGCTTGGTATCATCCCCTTATCTCTCCTTGCTTTATTGTATCTATTCTGTTTTTTTGCACCATACATATGTTATTGTTATCATTTATTTTATATTTATACAATATATTTTGTGCTGTGATTCTTCCTTAAATACATTTGTAGTAATAATGAAGCTGTGATGTGTAATGAAAAGTCGCGGAGATGGTTCTGTCTATTCCACATTGGTTTAATTGTGGAACTTTCCAGGGTCTCTCCATGGGATTTTATCTTTAGCTGCTTTTCATCTCCTTGTTGTGGATTTTGGGCGACATGTATGATCTGGCTTTTCGCCCGATTTCTGGCGTATACTGCGCCTCCCGGCCCGAATCCCGCTGTCGGTGCGGGGTGCGGTGTTAGGCGCGCTTCGCCACTTTCAGCTGTGCCTCGGGGCAATGGGGCGGGTTGGGCGTTTTAGGCGTTCGGGGGCGGGAGGAGGGGCTCGAAAACCGAGGCATTCGATGGGATGGGCAAAGCGAGGGCAAGCGGCTCGGCACTCCGACGTCAGACTGGTTTGTTTTGGTTAAACCCTTGGCGGAGGCGAAGTGAAGCAAGAAAAAAACATGGAGGAAATAGAAAACGTACGAAACTCGGCCCCTGCCCCTGCAGCAGGGAGTATGATTCCGAAAAAATCCCTTTTAAAAGGGGAAAAAAATTTACAGAAAAGAGCCAAACCTCAAAATTTAAAAATTTTCAAAAAAAAAAACATTTTCCAAAAATCTAAAAAGGGCGCAATACCCAATTCGGTATTAAAATTTTCCCGGGGAAAATACAGTAATTCAATTTTTCGAAAGCTATCTTTTGGGGAGCCGGGGCGAAAAACCAAAATTTAAAGGGGAGGACAAGTAACCCATTAAAAAAAAAAAAAACTTTTGGAGAACCCTTTTTTGCCAATCAGAATCAAAACCCCCGGAAGTTTTCCCTAAAAAAAGGGGGGAAAAAAAAAAGGCAGAAAAGAGCGATTTGGCTAGCTAGGGGGTTTGGGCTATCGGCCAATCAAATAGGAGGAAAATTCCTTATATCCTTAAAAAAAGTTTTGACCAATCAAAAAAAAAAGGCGGGACGTTAAAAAACAGTAAAAAGCAGAAAAGGATGATTGGCTGAGCTAGGGGGGCTTGGCAACCCCAGAAAACAGCGAACTATTTTCCCCCATTGTAGTTAGGGAAATCCCCAAATGCAATCCCTCCCCGCCGTTGGAAAGGGTATGAATAAAAAAATCATTTTTATTTTGTCATATCTCGAAAAAAAGGCTAAAACCTTCAAAAAAAAATTTTTTAAATACCCCCCCCAACGCATTTGTGCCGACCCCGGGCTACAAAAGGAAAAGGGGATATAGGGATTGCCGGGAAAAACAGAAATTCAAATTGTGTAAGCTATTCTCTTTGGGTTTTGGAAAAAGCCCCCCAACAGAATGAGGCGACAAAAAACCCATTATTTTCCTAGGAGAATTTTGGACCAATAAAATAGGAGAAAGTGGCCCATTTAAAAACCCTATAAAGGGAGTATTAACAATCGAATGGGGAGCGCAAAGTTCCCATTTATCCTATGGAGAAGTTTGGCCCAAATCAAGGGGGACAGTTCAAAATACATTAAAAAGACAAAAAAGAGCTGTTTGGGCTGAGCTAGGGGGGCTTGGTATCCAGCCATCGAGCGCGAGCTACTTCAAGAGTCTATGGGAATCGGCGAAATGCAACTCTGCGCTCAGGCCGTGCGGCATGGAGTAAATAAAAAAATCTTTTTATTAAGTGAAAACTTAAAAAGATAAAGAGCTGAAAAAGCCAAGTTGTCCCCATGTGTATATAAAATGAATATTAAAATGGGGGGTAAAGTAAAAAAAAATATTAATTCAAAAAAAATGTTTAAATTTCCTTTTTTTTCTTACCCAAGGATCAATGTATGGGGGCAACAAAATAAAGGAAAAAAACAAATTTTATTGAATTTTAAAATTTTTTTTTTCTTACCCCCATATTTTATTCATTTTATATACAACGGGACAAATTCGGGGGTCTTATCATTTGTTTCGGCCATTACATTTTTATTCAGTTGCATTTGAAAACCCCTAGGGTCGTCGCTCCCCATTTTGGTTCCCAAAAAAACGGGCCCCCTTTTAACAAAGCCCCCCCAAGGCCCCCGGAATTTCTTTTCCCTAGAATTTTATGGGAAAAATAGTTGCGCTCTGATTGGTAAGCTGGATGACCCCGCCCCCTTCAACCAATACTCGTTTCTGCCTTTTACTGTATTTTTAACTGTCCCGCCTTTGAATTGTTGGTCAAAATTTTTCCAAGCTTAGAAAGGGGCCCGCCTCCTATTCTGATTGGTCATACTCCTCCCCGGTTATAATGGGCCCTTTGCTCCTTTTGATTGGCTGTTTATCCGACCCAAAAGAAGAGCTTAAACAATTTTTAAATTTTCTGTATTTTTCCCGGCAATTCTCTCTATTTGCAAATTTCCCCAGTGCGCCGGGCCGGCGACAAAGCGTTTTTTCGGCTTTTAATGATTTATTTTTATGAAGGGTTTTAGGGTCTTTATTGATAAAGTTTTACACTTATAAAAATGATTTTTTTTAAACAACTCCATGCCACGGGCTGAGCGCCCAGATTTCGTGCGCCCATCTCCTAGATACAATGGGAAGTAGCCGCGCTCTGATTTCCAGATAGCCAAGCCCCCCTAGCTCAGCCCAATCCCTTTTTTGTCTTTTTACTGTATTTTGAACTGTCCCCTTGATTTTGTTTTGGGCCAAACTTTAATAGGGTATAATGGGACTTTTTTGCTCCTATTCTGATTGGTTAATACTCCCTTCTAGGTTTGAATGGGGCCCCGTCCCCCTTTTGATTGGTCCAAAACTTTTTCCATAGGATATAATGGGGCTTTTTCGCTCCCATTTGTTTTGGGTGGCTTTTCCCACCCAAAGAGAATAGCTTCACAATTTGAATTACTGTATTTCCCCGGCATTTCTCTTTTTGCAAATTCCTAGTAATGCCGGTCTCCGCGACAAACGCTTGTTAAGGGGTTTAATTGATTTATTTTATGAAGGTTTCAGCTTTTTTTCGGAGAAATTGTACAACTAAAAAAATGATTTTTTAATTCAACTCCTGCGCACGGGCTAGGCCAGTTTTCATGCGCCGATCTCTCCATAGATAAAATGGGAGAAGTACCGGTCGATTGGAGATAGCCAAGCCCCCGCAACTCAGCCAATCAGCTCTTTTTGCCTTTTTACTGATTTGAAGGGCCCGCCCTTTTATTTTGATTGGGCAATATTTCCCTAGGTTTTAATGGGGTCAATGTCCTTCCTATTTATTGGTCAAAAAGTTTCCATAGGTTTTAATGGGGCTCTGTCGCTCCTAACTGATTTGGGTGGGATCCCGCCCCCTAGCTTAACCCAAACAGCTTTTTCTGCATTTTTACGTATTTTTTAACATCCCGCCTTTGATTTTAAATTTGGGTTAAACTTCTCCTAGGCTATAATGGGGGCTTTGTCGTCCCTTTTTGTTGGCTGGCTGCCAGCCCCGCTAGCTCACCAAAACACTCTTTTCGCTTTTTTCTTATTTAGAACTGTCCCGCTTTTATTTGATTGGTCAAAGTTCTCCATAGGTTTTTAAAAGGGTTTATGTCGTCTTTCTGATTGGCCCGGGTTTTTTTCCGACCAATGAGAAACTTTAGAATTTGATTATGTATTTCCCGGCAATTTTCCCAAATTTCCAATTCTTGATTAGGGTATTTGGAAAGGATTTTTTTTTTATGATTTTTTTTTTTTGAAATTTCAGCTTTTTCTGGGGAAAGTTTTCCCCCTTTAAAGGCGATTTTTGATTCTACTCCGCACCCACTTGAAAAGATTTCTCGTTTTTTTCCGCCTGCTCGCTGGAACAGATTTTGCGCAGTCCCGACAGCGCCTAAGCCCGCACTGCCCCCGCACTGGCGAGGGGGGTGGACTTTTCCCCGATGTATGAGTGCGTACCCCCCGGCGGGAAAATTTTTTCGCAAACCCCCCCAATGCGCCTCAGTCCCCCACTGGCCCCACACAGGCGAGGCGCGGCGGCTTTTCCCCCCTTTTATGAGGAATAGTGGGGGCCCAAACTCAGGCCAGCCCCACGGCCAAAGTCCCCCCCAACACACTGGCGAGGGGCGGGGGCTTTAAGGAATTTTATGAGCCCCCGGCCCCCGACATAAATAGGGGCAGATTTTGCGGGGAAAAATGGTGGAAAGGGCCCCCACCCGGCGGTTATCATGTGGCCCCTTTTTTTTAAAAAAGATTTCAATAAATAAAGTTGTATTTTACCCTTTTTTGGGTGTGTGAGTGGCCTTTTTTTTGGGTGTCTCATTACAAGCCCTCCAATGATTCCTTTTTTCACAAGTATAGCCCATATTCCTTTATTTTTTGAAAATCTGAAAACAGCTTGAAATTTATACTCTCCTTTATTTTTAAAGTTGTAAACTGGGAGTTAGGTGCCCTGACTAAAAATAATTTCCCCGGGGCTGCCCTGCTTGGAGATACCGTGCCATCTGTAGACACTTTAGGTAGGAAAGGGCCCCCACAGGGCCTCTCCATAGACAGAATAGTTAGGGAGTTTGGTTTTGGGGCTGATTTTTCCCACCCAGGGCTGTTATTTGGCGACAATTGCAGGCTCAATAAGCTAACTCTATTTCATGGATATATATATACGGTGATTGGATTTATAAAAAGTTCTTTTTTTGCAGTTTTGGGGGTTCGTAATTGTATAAACCCCTTTTTCCATTGACTTTAATAGGGTTTGAAAATTAGTCATTTTGAACTTTAAACCCGGGTACAAAAGTTGAGGTTCTAAAATAACTAGAACTTTTTTTCCTGCACAGTACAAGATTTCATTTTTTATTGCTCCCTGTCCCAATTAAAATCCTTTTAAATTCCAGATTTACTTATCCCTTATGGGGTTTTTAGTTGGGAAAATCCAAGAACCGGAAGAAACCCAAACAAACGTGAAAAAAAATACAAATTATGCAGATATTATCCTTGATGGGATTTGAAAGCAGAAACCAAGTGGGAAGGCAACAGTGCTAAACCACTGAGTACCATGGTACACCGGGAACCACTGAGACCCTGTAACATCAGCTAACCACTGAGCCAGCCGCTACACCATGTAACCACTGAACCAGCCTGTACACCATGCTAACCAGGGCGGACTGGGGGTAAAAAGAGCACTCACAAGCCCCACCAGCCCCCATCAATATCCCTTAAAAAAATTTCCCTTTTTCTCCCAAAATCGCCCTTTCTAAAATAAAAACCATAAGGGGGGTTTCCACAGAGCATTTTTTGGGCGTTTTATGCAAAAAGCGCGCAGTTTAAAGCTTACATTTTTGCACAAAAAAAAGCTTTAAAAAAAAACACAAAAAACCGCTCCATGTGAAACCCCCCCAAACCAAAAGGGAAGAAAAAAAAAGTGGGGCAAGAAAACCCCCCCATCACGGTCAGGTGTGCATTTTTTTACAATCAGGGAAAAAAC
>JAODAL010024611.1:0-60226 GCA_025379985.1 Phyllomedusa bahiana | reverse complement strand
AGGTCTGTTTCTTGCCGCTTTCCCCAAAAAGGGCCCGGGTATGTGGAGGACAACAATGTTGCCCTGGGGAAAAATTGTCCTACCTGAGCTGTGATCTCTGCAGCTCCTCAGCAGCAGCCTCTTGGCCGGCAGTCAGTTTGGTGGACGGCCATATTTTGCTCGGTTAGCAGTTGTGCTATACTCCTTCAATTTACAGATAGTGGATTGAACAGTGCTCCGTGAGATGTTCAGAGCATGGGCTAAATTTTTTTTTAACACCAAGCCCTGCAATACACTTTGCCACAACTTTATCTCTGAAATGTCTGATGTGTTCCTTGGTTTTCATGATGCTGCTTGTTCACTAATGTTCACACACAAACCTCTGATGCAGGGGCGTAACTACCGGGGTAGCAGGGGTAGCAGTTGCTACGGGGACCATGGGCTTAGGGGGGGCCCCGGGGCAGCTGCTACCGCGTCCGCTACCCCGGTAATGCCGCTCCTGTGCCCGCCGGCAGTGAACTTAACAGTTCACTGCGGCGGGCGGGGAGCTGCGGGGCCCGGCACATACTTCCTCTGAACGCCCGGCCCCTCCGGCCCGGGCGTTCAGAGACAGCGCTACCCGGAGGTAGCAGAGTGGAGCGCCGATCGCTCCGCTCTGCTACTTCCCCTGCCGGCGCTCTGTGGTCACGTGGGCATGCGCGGTGACGTGACATCACCGCGCCGTCCGGGCTGAGCGCAGAGGCTGCAGGGAGGGAGAGCGGGAGCGGACCGAGCGGCGCATCGGGGGAGCGTGGACCGAGGTAAGTAAGGGATTTCTTATTTTACCTGCCCCATATGCCTGCCTATACCCCCCATATGCCTGCCTGCCTATACAGCCCCCCATATGCCTGCCTATACAACCCCCTATATGCCTGCCTGCCTATACAGCCCCCTATATGCCTGCCTGCCTATACCCCCCCATAGCCTGCCTGTATACCCCCCATGCCTGCCGATACCCCCAATGCCTGCCGTTACCCCAAAAGCCTGCCTGTATACCCCCAAAAGCTGCCTGTCTACTTTTTATGGGGCCCCTTTAGCTACCTAAACCCTCCCTATATGGCCCCTATAGCCCACCTAACCCCTGTCTACCTGTCTGGCTCCCTCTAGCCATACAGGTATCTCAACCCTGCCTGCCTCAATGGACCCCATATAGCCAGGGGGGCAGGGGCTGGAAAAGTCCGGATTCTATGATATGTGTGTCTAAATCTGCCCGCTTCACCCGCCCGGAACCACGCTGAGCGGGGAGGAGGCAGGAGGGATCGCTCCCTCTCCTCCTCCCCTGTAGGGTCCGGCGCCGCTGTGCGCCGTACATACAGGTCAGCGTCACGGGGGAAAGGGTGACACGCGGCTGCACTCACTTCCCTGTGACACTGCTGAGGAGAAGTCCAGGGGGCGGGCGGCACTGCAGGAGCCTGGTCAGGTGTGTGGGTTTTATTATTTTATTTTTATTAGTTTTAGGGGGGCAAATTTTCTGGCTTTCAAGGGGGGTCTACCTGGCGACAATGGGGGCAATACCTGGCAACAGAGGGGGCACTACCTGGCAACAGAGGGGGCACCACCTGGCTAACAATGGGGGGTCTACCTGGCAACAGAGGGGGCACTACCTGGCTAACAATGGGGCACTACCTGGCTAACAATGGGGGCACTACCTGGCTAACAATGGGGGGCACTACCTGGCAACAATGGAGGCACTACCTGGCAACAAGGGAGGCACTACCTGGCTACTAATGGGGGTACTACCTGGCTACAATGGGGGCACTACCTGGCTACAATGGGGGGTCTATCTGGCAACAGAGGGGGCACTACCTGGCAACAGAGGGGGCACTACCTGGCAAACAATGGGGGCACTACCTGGCTACAATGGGGGCACTACCTGGCTACAATGGGGGTTACTACCTGGCTACAATGGGGGCACTACCTGGCTAACGATGGAGGCACTACCTGGCTAACGAGGGGGCACTACCTGGCTAACAATGGGGGCACTACCTGGCTAACGATGAGGGCACTACCTGGCTAATGATGGGGGCATCTACCTGGCTAACGATGGGGGCATCTACCTGGCTACAGAGGGGGCACTACCTGGCTACAGAGGGGGCACTACCTGGCAAACAATGGAGACATCTACCTGGCAACAGAATGGGTTTTACCTGGAAAGCAATGGGGGCAACTACCTGCCAACACAGGGGGCAATACCTGGCAAACAATGGGGGCATCTACCTGGCAAACAATGGGGGCATCTACCTGGATAACAAAGGGGGGCATCTACCTAGCTACAAATTTGCTCTACCTGGCTACAGAGAGGGCATCTGTTTGGCTACAAGGGGGCATCTACCTGCCTGTAAGGGGCACTACCTGGTTATGGGGGGCTACTACCTGGCTATAAGGGCATCTACCTGGCTTTCTTTCAAAGCCGTTATGCAGTTAGGTGGAGTGGGTGTGGCTTTTTTGAAGGGGTGTGGCATACCGTCAAGATGGGCGTGTCCATGCAAATTTTTGCCGCTGCGCACTACGCGCGCCACCCACTATTATCACCTGCTTTTTCATTTTCAAAAGTTGGCAACTATGATATACCACTTTATGGTCACTATATTGTTATATATTATTATTCTTAGACAGTATTGGTCTTTGTGTACTGATCAGTAATAGTGTAGGGTATTATTCAGTCACTATGTGGTGGTAATTTGTGGTCGTGTTCTGGTGGTATAATCAGGTCCACATGTAGTAGTGTTATTGGTAATGCTGGTCTTAGTATAGTGGATTTGATTGGTAGCAGTATGATGGTGATATGTATGGTGAGGTATTTGCCCCTTGTATTATCTACATTATCTAACAGCATGTCCTGGTAAATAGTCGTGGTCAGGGAGGTGGGCGAGGGGGGGGCCCCATCCAAAAGTTTGCTTTGGGGCCCTGGCTTCTCTAGTTACGACCCTGCTCTGATGCCTTCATAAATGTAACGAACCAAGGTACTGGATCCACTGGGCCACACCAGGGAGCGGAGTCTAAGTGGGTCCCGGTTTTCACCAGAGCCCGCCGCAAAGCGGGATGGACTTGCTGCGGCGGGAGTCCACCAGGTCGCTACCCCCGATGTGACTTGCTTGCGGTGGCAGCCGAGGTGCAGCGTAGAGCAGAATCGACAGGCAAACTCGTAGTCGGGGACAGGCAGGAGGTCAGGGCAGGCAGCGAAGGATCGTGGTCGGAGAACGTAAGCCGGAGGGACTGGTACACAGGAACGGTAACCGGAACACAGAAAGGGCTTCCTCGCATAGGGTAAGGGCACTATGGATTCGGCGAGGAGGTTCCGGCAGTGGAGCCCTTATATAGGGTCAGTGGCCGGCAAAACCAATCACTGGCGCGCTGTCCCTTTAAATCAGACAGAGCCAGCGCGCGCGCCCTAAGGAGCGGGGCCGCGTGCACCGGCCGACAGTCAAACGCAGGGAGGCAGGAACGAGGTGCGGTGAGTGACTGCGCCCGAGGGAGCGAGTGCGCCCGTGGCCCGACCTACGGACTGCGGCGCCGCTTGCCTCGGGCGCTAGAAGGGGCGCGGGTGCTACTCGTGACAAGAAAACAGTTACCTTCTTTCATCCGAATGTATTGGATGAGGTATATAATACGGACCTATGGTGGCGCTCAAGCAGTGGGTATGCAAACCGAAATAATAAAGTTTTTAGCTGAAGCTGCCAAGATAGGAACCGGGAAACGTCCCAAATAGATTATGTCAGTTTTAATTTCAGCAAGTAACAGTCATTAAAAGACATAGAGCGACATGTATGAATCTCGCTGCGTCGGAGCGCACGTTTTTGCCAGTTTTCTGGCGAGATTTGCACCTCATGTATGTCGCCCGAGGTGCGCTCATACATGCCGTGTAAAATCCGCCGCGCCTCGCCAGTGTGTGGGGCGCAGTGCGGGACTACGCCAGACATGTATTCCGATTCGAGACAGGCTGGAAAACAGCGAGAAATCATTAAACATGTCCGTGCGGCATGGAGTATGAGTCAAAAAATCGCTTTTATTAGGTGTAAAACATGATCTGAAAAAGAGCTCAAACCTACTAAAAAATACATAAATAAAATCACTTTCCAAAAATCTAGAACGGCGCAACATCAGGAATTGGGATATTGGAAATTGCCGGGAAATACAGTAATTCAAATCCTGTAAGCTCTTCTCATTGGTCGGCAGAAACCAGCCAATCAGAATAGGAGCGACAGTGACCCATTATAAGCTATGGAGGAGTATTGACCAATCAAATTCCAAGGCGGGACCATTCAAAATACCGTAAAAAAGGCCGAAAAGAACTGATTGGTTGAACCAAGGCGGCAGATATGAATCCACCAATCATATGTAGTGCGTCTATTTTGAGTGGAGCAAGAAGGGCGCGATAGAAGGGCACCCTATAAGTAATTGCTGTCTATGGGAAATAGTCTAGTACTGTGATTGGTAAGGGGAAGAGAGGGGCTCGTCCTGCTTAGCCAATCAGCGGCTGAGCTACCTTCTCATAGAGTTCTATGGGGAAAAGAAATGCAGAGCGAGCTCTGTTTGTGATTGGCTCAGTTAAAGAGCGCGGTTATTTGGGCCAATGGGAGAGCGAGCGACGCTCTTATGGGTTTTCTAATGCAATCTGAAATAAAACTGTACGTGGCCGAAATCAAATGATAAGACTCCAGAAGTTGTACCGATGTGTATATAAAATGATCAATAATATGGGGGTAACGAAAAAAAAGAAAGAAATATGAAATCAATTAATTAATTTTTATTTCTTTTTTTCTTCACCCCCATATTATTGATCATTTTCTATACACATCGGTACAACTTCTGGAGTCTTATCATTTGATTTCGGCCATGTACAGTTTTATTTCAGATTGCATTAGAAAAACCATAAGAGCGTCGCTCGCTCTCCCATTGGCCCAAATAACGCGCCTCTTTTAACTGAGCCAATCACAAACAGAGCTCGCTCTGCATTTCTTTTCCCATAGAACTCTATGAGAAGGCAGCTCAGCCGCTGATTGGCTAACCTGGAAGAGCCCCTCTCTCCCCAACCAATCACAGTACTAGACTATATCCCATAGACAGTACTAAATTTTAAGGCGCCCTTCTAATCACGGCCCTTCATTCTCACTCCATAATAGACGCACTACATATGATTGGTGATTCAATCTGCCGCCTGGGCTCCAAACCAATCAGCTCTTTTCTGCCTTATTTACTTGTAATTTGAACCTGTCCGCCTTTTCAATTTGATTGGTCCATACTATCCATAGGTATAATCGGCCACTGTCGTTCCAATTCTGATTGGTTGGTTTTCTGCCTACCAATGAGAACAACTTACAGAATTTGAATTACTGTATTTCCCGGCAATTTCACTATATCGCAATTCCCTGATGTTGCGCCGGTGACGGCGAAACTCGTTGATCGGTGATTTGATTGATTTATGTTTATATAAGGGTTTCAGCTCTTTTCACATAATAATTGTGACACCCCTAATAAAAACGATTTTTTTATTCATACTCCATGCCTCACGATCTGATCGCCGAGATTGCATTGTCCTATCTCTCCATAACTACAATGGACAAAGTAGCTCGCGCTCTGATTGCCGATAAACCAATGCCCCCGCTAGCTCAACCAATCAGCTCTTTTCTCCTTTTCTACTGTATTTTGAACTGTCCCCGTAGTTTGAATTGATTGGTCAATACTTTCTCCATAGTTTTTATGGGTCACTGTCCGCTCCTATTGCTGATGTGCTGGTTTATGACGACCAATGAGAAGAGCTTACAGAATTTGAATTACTGTATTTTACGGCAATTTCCAATATCCCAATATCCCTGATGTTGCGCCGTTCTAGATTTTTGGAAAGTGATTTTTTTTTTTTTTTTTTTTTTTAAAGGTTTGAGCTCTTTTTCTGAAAATGTTTTACACCTAATAAAAAGAGCGAATTTTTGGAATCATACTCCATGCCGGCACGTCGCTTGAGCGCACGAGATTTCTTTTTGGCGATCTTCTATATGTTTCCTCTCATGTTATGTTCTCAGCTTCACTTCGCCTCCATCCGTCTCATTTAGGACCAGAATCAACCAGGTCTGACTGTCGGAGCTAGCGACCCTGCAATGGCCGCACTTTGCCGACCCGCTATCATACATGCCTCGGAGTACTACGAAATGAGCCCCCCGCCCTTCCTTCCTCCCGCCCCCAGAACGCCCACACCGCGCCGCATTACAACTCCCCCTTCATGTGAGGCGCATCCGAAAGTGGCATAGGCTTGCGCCTAACATCGCATCCCTGCGTCCCACATCCCTGCGGTGAGGGGAAGTATACGCCAGAAATCAGGCGCAAATCCCGTTCATACATGTCGCCCATAAAATCTAAAGCCTAAAAGAAATAAGAACAAAGGTACTGCGCGTTTCGCACAGGCACATGCCACACTTCCTCAGCTGTTATTATACGGAGAATAAATGACACAAGTACTCTATTTACGAATTAGGTGACTTCTTCAGGCAATTGGTCACTGGGTTTTATTTAGGGGGATCAGAGTACAGGGGACTGAATACATATGCAAGCCGCACTTTTCAGTTTTCTCATTTGCAAAAATTTGGAAACCGCACATATCATTTTCTTTCCACTTCACAAATACTTGCTACTTTGTGTCGCTCGATCACATAAAATATCAATAATATACATTTAAATCCGTGGTTGTAATGTTCAAACTGAGGAACAATTCAAGGAGTAGGAAGACTTTTGCAACCCAGAGCCGTCTTAACAGCATTATGGCCTCCTGGGCATAACACTGCAGTGGGCCCTGCCCAAATACATGACATGACACTAGGCCATGCCTCTAGCCACTCCCAAGCACACCCATATTATCACACTACTTATGTCTATTATCGGTATTTTTGCATTTGTGCAATCTCCCCATGCATTATACTGTGGGTTTTCTGCATACTGTGTGAACAGGTATCAATTCAATGTGCAGTCTAAGGCCTCGTTCACACGGCTTATTTCAGAACGTATTTACATCGGATTGGCCCGATCGAAAATAGTTCTGTTATCAGTGAAAATCATTTGCAAATAATGCCCACTAAGTGTGGCACGAATTTGTAACTGATTTCCCGACGGATTCACCATCCCTTATTGAAGATGGTGAATCCCGTCCGTAAATAATTGACATGCAGAAAACATTGTTTTTTCCGTCCTATTGCCGTCGTCAATCCGCGGCGGCAATCCCGGCACGGAAAAACGCGTCGTGTGAAACGACGAGGCCCGTGATTTTTCTAATTGAAATCAATAGAAAATCGCTGTGACTTCATTTCTGACTGAATTTGCCGACGGATTGACGATCGTCAATCCGTCGGCAAATACACGGCGAAATAAGCCGTGTGAACGAGGCCTAATTGTTCTCCTAGTGGAGGGGTGTGTGAGCTACTGCTCAGCAATCAGCTGCACCTGTTTATCTTTCCAATTAGCACAAGGCCAGTGTTGCCTCTTTACTGGGGTTCAGTTTTTTCAGTCCACAGCCTTTGAGCTTGTGAGAGTATGGCCTTTCTTTCGTGTTATTTTGAGTAATAATTTCCCGTTTTTTTATTCTGTGTTTGTTTCTGTGAAATTGTTAGTGTAGGGACTCGCAAGAAATTAAGAGCCTTGACGGGGCTTGCAGGCTTGCATATAGTGGCCACTGTAGTAACTAATACCTCATATTTTATATTTTTCCAGTATGTCATTTTTTATTTTTTTTGCCCCAAAATACTGGGGAGCAGAGGGTGTCTGTATTTTGTGTTGTACACCCAAAAAGTGCTGGGTCAGCCCCACCTGAGTCGAGTAGTCAGCGGCCGTAAATAGGCTGTAAAGCCAGCATTGTGCACCAATTATCTGCATTAATGCACCCCTTCTGTTTCGCCTTATCTTAAGTGCAATTATCTACCAAGCACCACCCCCCTCATACATAGAAGGCTGTCTTATCAGTATTTTTGCATTTGTGCAGTCTTCCCATGTATTATACTGTGGCTTTGCTGCATACTGTGTGAACAGGTATCAATTTAATGTGCAGTCTAATTGTTCCCCTAGTAGTGGGGTATGTGATCTACTGCTCAGCAATCAGCTGCACTGTTACTTCCATTAGCACAGGGGCTTGTGTTGCCTCTTTACTGGGTTCAGTTTTCAGTCCAGCCTTTGAGCTGTGAGTATGGCCTTGTTTCTGTGTTTTTCATGTCTATATACCAGCATCCTACAAGACTAATTGGCAGGGCAGGGAGCCTTTGGCTCCCTTCTCCACCATGGTTTTTAACAGTTTGCACTTCCTTAAAACACACAAACTGTTAAATAAGCAAAGCCAACCAAGGGATCCAGGGTATGTTTCTTGTATTCCTGGAAAAAAAATACACCACCAGGGGCCCCTATACTTGTGGGGGCCCCAGGCCCAATGGAACAGATGGCCCTGTTGCAACTCACTGCATATATCACAGAGCTTAGCACCCCCCTCATATGCTCTCATATAGGGCAGCATAAACCACCTGATAAGTCCCTTTCACTTGCCCCGTGTAGTTTTCTGCCGTTGCTCGAGCTTCTGCAGACCGGATAGACCGGCTCAGTACAGAGAAAAGCGCATTTCTATGGGCAGCTTTAAATCTTGCCTTTGATGCAGAAAAACACATGTTGGAATCTGAAGTCTGCAAAAAGAAGATAAAATTCTGCTTGAACACGTGATTTTTTATTTCACACTGATGCTCGTGTTTAGCGGCCGCCGCTGCCAGCGCCCGCGGCAATATGTTTGTTTTAATCCAAAAAATGCAGAAACTGTTTCTCTGTTTTCCTCACCAGAACAATAAGAGGGTATCGCTCTGACCTTACTTTGATTACAGAGTATTAGCACCATCACAGGCTGAGCCCATAACCTGCTTACTACTAAGCTACCTAAGCACAAGATGTATGATTCTCCATGGAGATTAGCTGCCGAGTGAAAGTCTATTTGATGCTGATACCGAGAAGAACAGGAGCAGATCGGGCACTTGCCGAATCCCCAGCAAATAACATACCAAAAACTGGGGCAGCGGATCCAGCACTGGGCACTGCTCCCAAGGCTCTGTTCATATCATGTTTTGGGCATATCTCCGACATATACCTGTGTCTGCCAGATAAAAAAAACCCATAGAAACACAAGTTGCAGAATCTTATTCCATTTCTACTGACAAAACCCATACAAGGAGGAAATGGTCACTTTGGAAACATTTTACAGGTTTATACCTGGATCCCCGATTTTTAGGGGGTTGTTCATTTTTTAAAGGGGTTGTCTCACTTCATTGATTCATCTCACCTCAGTCCTGTTTTCTTGGTTTCACTTTGAATTCAGGGGCGTGTTTACTGGCTTCCACTAGCTGACATAGAATCCGGTCTTGTACTATAAGTAACTAGTGCTGGCAGCCTATCAGAGATGATTGGACATGTCTTTAGCTATAGCACACCAGTGCGGCAGCCTATCAGGAGAGATCAAACAGGTCTGAAGCTATAGCAAACCAATCTGGCAGCCTATCAAGAGAGATGAACAGTTCTGTATCTATAGCAACCAGTGCTGGCGAGCCTATCCAGAGAAGATTGAACAGTCTGTAGCTATAGCAACCAGTACGGACAACCTATCAGGAGAGATCAAACAGGTCTGTAGCTATAGCAACCAGTACTGACAGCCTATCAGGAGAGATTGAACAGGTCTGTAGCTATAGTGACCTGAGGAGCTGTGCAGCCCAACAAAGGGGATATCTAGGAATAGGTAGACACTGTTAATAGACACATATTGCAAAGTGACTTGTTTTTGCCAGATCTTTAACATAAAAAGCAGCGATCCCTGTAGTGAGACGATCACTTTAACTAGATGCTGATTGCCCATTGACTACACACAGTTGAAACCAGCAGTTTCCCTCCCCTCTATATAAAGCCCCATCTGCAGGTTTCTCCCTCCCTCTATATAAAGCCCCATCTGCAGGTTTTTTCCCTCACTCTCTGATATGAAAATACTCGAATAAACCTCCTGTTTTAGGTGTAATTAGGGAACCAAAATTATTTCTATTTGCCATAATGCAGAATAATGAGAGAGAGAAATTTTTAAAGGGTTTTGGCAAAAGGAGTTTTCCCCACCTAACAGGGTTTTATACTCCCCTCTTGACTTGAAAAAAAGGGGGGTTTTGTTTCGTGTTTTAAAAAAAAAATACCCCTCTGATGTCATCGTCCCCCTCCCCTGCACTTCCGGGGTATTCATCTCTTATTGAGAAAAATTTTTTGCAATCCAAAGGGAACTGAATTTTGCCAAGATAGCTTTTATTTTTCCCCCCTTATTTGCTCAAGAAGAAGATAACCAGCGCACCTTTTTTCATTCCTTCGGGAACGGCTGCAGGGGGGAGGGCGGGGGGAACAGAACCCGGGGGCTCTGCATGTTACTCAATAATTTCATTAAAATCATGGATTCTCTATACAAAACACACAGGATCTTTCTCCCCAGTTCCTTTTAACCTTCATGTTCCCTCCTTCAATAAAAATGCAAACAAGCAGATCAGCTCCCGTCACTCTGTCGTGTCTAATGAAATTTCAGGGAAACCAAGGGGATGTAAAAGGCTGTACCTCACCTTTCACTTTTTTTGATGACAATATTTAGAAAAGTGATTAAAAACGATTTTTATGAACCATCAACATTTGATCGTGCAAAACCCCTTTAAGGGTTTTAAATTTCTTCTGCAAATCAAAGTTCCAAACACTGGTTACTCTGCTTTAAAAATCGGGACCCCCAATGATGATGTCATGTCTTTGGAATCTTCTTTTTTTTTTTACTGTAAATTTTTATTTTCTTGAAAAGTAATAAAAAACACATACCATTGTTCTATGCAAAATAACATTAAAGATCAAAAAGGAAATCAAGTTTGGAACTAGAAACAAAAAAATACCTTCCATAAGAGAAAAAATACCCCCTTGGGGGGAGGAAAACACCCCCCTCCTTTTCATAAGCCTCTTAGCAACCATAAAAAGGGCTGCCAAAAATGAACGATAAAACCCTTTAACATGTTTAAAAGAAAAGGGGAACTAAAACAACACAAGGGGAAAAGAAATCCCAGGTAAAAAACCTGCAGCCCAGCACAACTACCAAAAATTTGTTATCAACCGAAGACCAAAAGATCCCCTGGTTTCCAAATAGCGTCAAAAGGGGCCCTTTATTATTGAAAGGTGAAGGGATTCCATATTTTCCCCTTTTCCCAAAAGGGACATAAATCTACTTTTATGAGCAAGGTTTTGGGGCCCCAAAAATTTTTCAATAACATTTCACAGTTTAAAACATGAAGAGACCGTCTGCTGACTTGCCCCCTAAAGAAAATGGGGGGAAAGTTAAACAAAGTTGCGGGAAGGGGAGGGAACCTTTTAAACCTTGTAAGATAAATCAAGGATTGCACTATCCAAAAATTCTCACCCCCCTACAATCCCAAAAAAGCGAAGGGTGCCCCTACTTTCCCCCATCTCCAACAAAAGCCTGGGTTCTGGCTTCAAAATAACAATAGGGCCGGTGTGTGATACCAGTACATGAGTGTTTTGTATTGGTTTTCCTTAGTCTGAATTGATAAGGAGGAGTATGCAGCCTGTCTCCAAATTGATTTCTATGTATCCCGGGGGATGGAGAACCCAAGATCACCTCTTAGTGATCCATTGTTTACAACTCGTCTCCAGGGGATACGACCGGGGCTGAGAGCTCCTCAGTCCTGGCGCACATGTTCAGACATCGCCTCTCCTCTCAGCAGCTACTGAAGTCTTCAAACTCCAGGTTTGTCATTCTACTCCCGTCCTCTGTACTCCTTAGTAATCAACACAACTTACTCGCTGAGGCGAGTGTTTTTCAACAAACCGGGCCAGGCACTGTCATTCTACTCCCTCCTCTGTACTCCTTAGTAATCACACATACTTACTGCTGAGCGAGGTTCAACCCCAGGTACTGTCATTCACCCCGTCCTCTGTACTCCTTAGTAATCACACACACTCACTGCTGAGGAGAGTTCAACCCAGGTGCTGTCATTCTACTCCCATTCCCCTTTACTCCTTAGTAATTCCCCACACTCACTGCTGACATGTCAACCAGGTCTGTCATTCTACTCCGGGCCTCTGTACTCCTTAGTAATCACACACACTCACTACTAGATGTTTTAACCCCAAGCACTGTCATTCTACTTTCCCCTCCTTGTACCCCTTAGTAATCACACACACTCACTGCTGAAGCGAGAGTTCAACCCAGGCCCTTTTATTCTCATCCTTTTCCCCTGTACTCCTTAGTAATCACACACATCACTGCTGAGCGAGAGTTCAACCCCCAGGGGCTGTCATTCTACTCCCATCCTCTGTATCCTTATAATCACCACTCACTGAGCACCCAGTGTTCAACCCCATCCTTGTCAAAAACTACTCTACTTCCCCGGGGCTTCTCTCGCTTTACTCCTATAAAACACACACACTCACTGCTGAGCGAGGTTCAACCCCAGGTGCTGTCATTCTACTCCCATCCTCTGTACTCCTTAGTAATCCCACACTCACTGCTGATGGGGTTCAACCCCAGGTCTGTCATTCTACTCCCGTCCTCTGTACTTCTTAGTAATCACACACACTCACTGCTGAGCTAGTGTTCAACTCCAGCTGCTGTCATTCTACTCCCGTCCTCTGTTCTCCTTAGTAATTAGTCAAACAGTGCAAATAAATAAAAGGAAAAAAAAGAAACCTCACTCAGATATGTGCATTGATAAAGAGAAATAAAATCCACAGGTTTGGGTTTCCCTCAGGATTTGAACCGAGGACCCTTGTGCCTGGAGGCAAAAGTTTTACCTCTGAGCTACAAGTAGCTACTTAGAGTTCTAAAAATAAACAACCTTTCTTTGACTAAGAGAGGAAAAGGCCTGGTGATGTCATCCTCCTGGGTCACATGATCTGCAATTCAAACAAATCACACTCGCCCCCTTCTGAGCACACAGAGCTGAAGAGCTGGATGCAGGAGGGATGAAATGAGATTGTGACAAAACCCCTTTAAGCCATTGGAGGAGACCCCAGCCCGACAAATCCTCTCAAAGGCCGTGGGTTGGGAAACCATATCATATTTCAAAACAGAATACATAAAATGCCTAATCTGTATATAGGAGTAGGGCGCGGATGAAGGCAAATTGTGGGAGGACCTTAAATCCCCAAACGTCTTCAATTTTAATGTACGATAGTCCACCAAGTCTGCAAATCGAAACAGATTACATTCAAACCACGGCCTCAACCCCACGTTGGGCAACCCATCCATAAGTAGAGGATGGAAGACAAAGGAGGTCATAGAAGAGGCATCTGAAGACAACGCGAATTTCTAATGGCATCGTTTCCAGATATCTCATAGAATGCAATAATGGTAAATCAAATTTGTGAGAGGAGGTAGCCCAGAGTAGGGGATTGGGATGAAAAGGAGCCATCCACAGCTTATCTATATCCAGGGGTGTTCCTAGGCTAAATTGTAATCAGGGCGAGGTGAAGAAATTTCGCCCCTCTCCCCCCCCCCCCCCCCCCCACCCATTAACTAATGGCCACAATAAACACGTGCTTTACCATCAACCAAAAAAAAAATTTACAGAAACTTTACCAAATTCAGGATAAAACACAAATAAGGGTAACAGTTCCCAAAAAACAGCTACACCAACCAAATCCCAGGCTAAACACAATATCCTACAAAGCCCACAATCCCCAACTTTGTGAAATACTGCAACACTGACCACATAGTGACCGATAAACTGTCACACCATGACCACATATCCCCAAACCATTGACCGAAAATATTTCACACCTGACCCACTATACCAAAAATTAAATATTCAAACGACCATTAAGAGAAACCATTAACTCCCCAACCAATATACCCGGAAAACCATCCCATACAGTGGGAACCGGTTACCAGCCTGCAACATATAATTATTCATTAAATTTAACTGGTGACTCACAGGAAACTCCGAAATTTTTCCTTCCTCTTCTTCTTCTCCATCTGTCCCAGACGCCATGACCCATCCTTCTCCCGACTCTTCAATGGTAGAATCTACCAAAACAAAACATCTCATCAACTTTATCAGCATAGGATGCCCTTGTATGACAGTAGATGGCCCCTTGTAGCCAGAGATGCCCCCCCTGTAGCCAGTAGATGCCCCCCTCGTAGCCAGTAGATGCCCCCCCTGTAGCCAGTAGATGCCCCCCCCCTTGTCGCCAGCAGATGCCCACATGTTAGCCAGTAGTTGCACCTGTAGCCAGAGTTGCCCTGTAGCAGTAGTTTGCCCCCCCTTTGTAGCAGTAGATGCCCCCTTGTAGCCCGTAGATGCTCCCTTGTAGCCAGTAGATGCCCCCTTTAGCCAGGTAAATGCCCCCTTTAGCAGTAGATGCCCCCTATAGCCAGTAGATGACCCCTTTATAGCCAGTAGATGCCCCCTGTAGCCAGTAGATGCTCCCTTGTTAACAGTAGATGCCCCCCTTGTGGCCAGTAGATGCCCCTATAGCCAGTAGATGCCCCCCCTGTAGCCAGTAGATGCCCCCCCCCCCCCTGTAGCCAGCAGATGCCCCTGTAGCTAATTATAAAATTTTAAAAAATTACCTGACCACAGTCCCCGCGTCCAGCTCGGGAGCTGCTGAGGGAGTAAGCAGGTGGACCGTCACCATGCCGCTTAGACACTGTCACGAAGCTCCAGGGGTTCTCGGTGGCAGAGCTGCCAGAAATGATACCGGGGAGATGGAGCGTCACAAGGGGCGCGGTGAAAGCTGTGCGCACTGCGACGATGATACAGGGGAGGAGTCAGGACGGCGAGCGATCCTTTCCCGCCTCCTCCCACTGTACCAGCAGCTGACTGCAACAGGGGAAGGCGTGGTGGTCGGAAGTGCGCGCTGCTTGCTAAGTGGCTCTGCGCGGGTTGTTATAAAAATGGCCGTGCGAAGCCAGGGGTATTTCCTACGGGCGGGCGAGCCGGGCCGGAGCGCCCCTGGGGTGAGCGGGAGCACGTCGTCGCCACGCCGCCCCACCCCCCCCCCCCTCCCACCCCAAGAGCGACGCCGTTCGCCCGCCTCTAGGAACGGCCCTGTCTATCTCCATTCATCTTGAGTATGCAGACATAGCTGACCAAGATGGAATAGCTCGGAGCTGAGCAGCCCAATAATATTTGACAATATTAGGAACCGACAGTACCCCGTCCATCTTGCCTCCCACCAGCACATTTTTAGGAATCCTATGTCTCTTATTTCCCCATATAAAATGAATAAGATCTGATTGTAAAGACCTTTGGAATCTTCTTATTGGCAACATCTGAGTTAAATAGAGACACAGCTGTGGATGTATTTTAATTACACACTAGAAACACGCTACCTGCTTCTGGTGTGGTAAACATCATGGGAAAGTCTAGAGAAATCAGCCAAGTTCAGCGAAGAGAATTGTGGACTTGCACAAGTTGGATCATCCCTGGGTGCAATTTCCAGATACCTGAAGGGGCCTTCGTCATCTGTATGAAAACAATTATACACAAGTCAAACAAGATGGGAATGTCCAAACCATCATTTACCGATCTGGAAGGAGACGGGTTCTTCTGGTCTCAGTGATGAACGCATTTTAGTCCGACATGTGCAGATCACCAAGGGACAATAGCAAAAGACCTTGTGAAGATGCTGGCGGAAAGCTGGTAAGATTCGTGTCCATTATACACAGTGAAACGAGTCCTGTATCAACATGGGCTGAAAGGCCGCTCTGCAGGAAGAAGCCATTACTCCATAAAGGAAACAGAGAAAGCCAGATTCCTGTTTGCAAATGCACAGGAAACAAAGACCTTACATTTTCGGGGACGTGGTCTGTGGTCTGACGAAACGAAAATTGGATTGTTTTGGCCATACATGAGCTATTGTTATGTTTAGAGGAAAAAGGAGAAAGCTTTGAAGCCTAAGAACACCATCCCAACTAGTGAAAACATCGGGGCCGTGCAGCATCATGTTGTGGGCTTTGTTTTGCTGCAGACCGCGACTGGTGCACTTCACAAAATAGATGGCATCATGAGGGTAGAAGATTATGTGTCATACTGAAGCAAACACATGAAAAAAAAACTTTGAGATTCTTAGTTACATGTTTTTGTGATTCAAAAAATGCTTAAGCCACCCCCGGACTATCAACAGGAATTCAAGGGGGTGGTCCTACTCTCTTTTTACCTCTCATTAGAGGCCAATTCAGACTTCTCACTGGTCAACAGACCTCCATAAATACCAGAAGGAAGAGAAAAAAAAAAGCACCAACCTTATAAGCATACTGCACTGTCTAGCAACTGTGGGAGAGTAGGCGGGGTGCAAGAAACCAAAATGCGGAGGCATCCATTCCTCCATATATGAATTAAAGAGCAATATATGACAAATGCAACGTTATATTTCTGCCACAAAAATTTTTTCTGAAAAACACATGGTGAACCTGGGTGCCACTGGCATGGTTGTGGCATATATATATTATATTATACAGCATTCCAATACCAGTGGCACACTATCAGCTAAAAGGGCTATACAATACATGGAAACCTCTAAAGAAGCATTTATGCTATCTACAATACATGAGTCAGGAGTGGCTTAAACATTTTTTTGATCAAAACATGTGAACTAAGAATCTCAAAGTTATTTTCATGTATTGTAGATAGCATAAATGCTTCTTTAGAGCTTTCTATGTATTGTTAGATAATACTGAAGCAACATCTCAAGACATCAGCCAGGAAGTTATAGCTTGGGTGGAAAAGGGTCTTCCAAAGGATCAATGACCCGAAGCTACGGCCAAACTGGTTTGACAAAGTGGCTAAGGAGATCCAAAGTCATTGTTTGAAACGCGGTCCGTCACAAAGCCCTGATCTCAGTCCTGTTGGAAATTTACGGGCAACGCTGAAAGGCCGGAAAGCGAGCAAGGAGACCCCCAAAATGGCTCAGTGACACCAGATCTGTCAGGGGAAGCGGCAAAATTCCTCCCAACTATTGTGAGAAGCTTGTGGAAGGATCCAGAACGTTTGAACCAAGTCTACGTTTAAGGGCATAAGCACCAAATTACTAATGAAATGGACAGAAAATTCCTGACTTAAAAAAAATTCTCCTCTTATTTTCATTTGGGCAAAGAGAAATAATTTTGGTTCCTAAATGACCTAAAACGGGGAAGGTTTATTCTGGATTTCATGTCAGAGCGAGGAGAAAACCTGCAGGATGGGGGCTTTATATAGAGGGAGGGAGAAAGAAACTGCAGATGTGGGCTTTATATAGAGGAGGGAGAAACCTGCAGATGGGGGCTTTATATATAGAGGGGAGGGAGGAAAGAAAGAAACTCTGCAGATGGGGCTTTATTTAGAGGGAGGAGAAACTTGCAGATGTGGGCTTTATATAGGAGGGAGGAGAAACTTGCAGGAAGGGGCTTTATATAGAGGGAGAGAATACTGCAGATGGGCTTTTATAGTGGGGATGGAGATACCTGCAGATGGGGCTTTATATGAGTGGACGTGAGAAACCTGCCGATGGGGGCTTTTTATAGAGGGGGATGGCGAAACCTGCTGATGGGGCGTAATTCTATAGAAGGGGAGTGATGAAACCTGCCGATGGGGCTTTTTATAGAAGGGACGTGAGGAAACCTGCACGTCAGATGGGGCTTTATATAGAGGGGAGGGAGAAACCTGCAGATGGGGCTTTTTATAGAGGAGATAGAGACTGCTGGCTTGTACTGAACATCCGGGCAGTGGTCACTTATCTCTGCATGGATGTTGTGGAACGTCTGTGTAGAGATCGCAGCTACAAAAGTGGAGAGTTAACTATCAGCGGCAGCCGGGCTCTCCAGGGACAAGGCAGGGATGGTTTGTCAATGAGAGCTGTATGTACAGCCAGGCCTCCTGGCTTCTTGCTTTTGGGCCCAGGCAGTCATGTGACCTCTTTGGCTTGGTAGCTTCAAGAACTGCTGGGTCTTATCAAATACAGACCAGCTCTGCAGTCAGTGGCGGGGGCTGTATTTCCCTGGTAACTGAGGCTAATACAGTCCCTGACAGAAGTTCTGTCGCTTATCCATGTGTGGAACACAAAAGCTTATAACTGACTTAAAAATTCATCCATTGGGGATTTTAGGAATGACTCATCTGAAAGTGAACCCTCCCAAAATGAGGTTTTGGTAACGAAAATAAATTTGCTTCACTGCTGAAATATTGTAATAATTTAAGGATTCACAGAAAGGTTCAGCTTTTTGGCAAGGACAAAAGTTTTGTCGCCCACAGAAATTATGTGAAAATCCAACAAATTAATTCACTTCAAAAGTACAAGATAATGTTTCCTAACATTGGTGATTGAAGTTGTGCTGCTATTAGAGCCATATTTAATATTTTGTGTGACTTCCATGAGCTTGAAGGATGCATGCATGCGTTTCCAAAATGATTCATATAATTTATTGATGAATAATAATAATAGTAATCTTTATTTATATAGCGCCAACATATTCCGCAGCACTTTACAATATAGAGGGTGTACATACAGCATTACCACCATTAAAAAGAACTTACAAATGTGACACGAGGTGTGAGGGTCCTGCTCGTGAGAGCTTACTATCTATTAGGTGTGTATGGGTGAAAAACGGTAAGACAGGGCCCAAGTTTACATGGTCATCATGTTTCATAAATGGGGGTGGTTTACATGAAAAATGGCGATGAAACTGCCCCCCTGACTGTACATCTATATACGATATAAGTGCCTGTGAGGTCAGGGCAGGTGAGAGGGACAGATGTGTGTGATTGCAGTTAGGGATCTTGGTGGGCAGATCAGACGAGAAGATGTATTTTCAGGGCCTCTTAAAAACTGTGGAGGGTTGTGGTATGTGCTGATTCGCCCCGCGGGTAGCATATTCCAGAGAATTGGTGCCGCACGTGTGAAATCTTGGAGACGGGGCATGGGAGGTTCGGATGATTGAGGAATGTAGTCTGATATCATCAGCAGAGAGGAGAGCACGGGTAGGGCAGAGTAGACAGGAGACTACGGGAGGAGATGTAGGAGGAGCAGCGCTGTGGAGAGCTTTTATTGGATGAGAGTGTGCTGAGTTTATGTTGTATTCTGTATGAATAGGTAGCCAGTGCAGAGTGACTGACAACAGGGTAGAGGCATCAGTATAGCGGTGCGAAAGGAAAGAACAAGTGGCTGCTGCATTCGGATCAGATTGAAGAGGGGAGAGTTTGAGAGAGGGAGACCGATAAGCAGGGAGTTGCAGTAGCAAGAGAGAGTGAATAAGAGCAGTAATGTGAGTTTGAGTTGTTTCCACAGTGAAAAAAGACGGACGAGTTCTGGAGATGTTCTTGAGTGCAGATGACAGGAGGGGCAGAGTTGGATAATATGGGTTGGATGAGGACAAGATTTAGGAATCTAGTATAACCCAAGACAGGCGGGCCTGCTGCCAGGAGTTTGTGATGCCACACACTGAGACAGAAATGGCAGGGTAGGGTTTGGTAGTAGATGTGGAAAGACAAGAGTTCGGTTTTATTGGGTTTGTTTCAGATGGAGAGTGGACATGATGTCCAGAGACAGGGACAGGCAGTCCACTGGTGTTTTGTAGCAGGGCAGGAGTGATGTCACGGGAGGAGGTGTATACGGGTGATCTCCAGCGTAGAGATGGTACTGGAAGCCATATCTACTGAGGTTTGTCAATGGGGGATGTGTGAGTGAAAAGGAGAGGACCAATGAACGGATCCCTGAGGAACCCGACAGCACAAGAGGAAGAAGGAGGAGGAGGTAGAACCTGCAAATGAGACACTGAAGGAGCGTTGAAGACATCAGGAATAGAAGAATGCCAGTCTTACATGCCTTCCAGAGTTCGTGCAAGATTCTGTTGGTTTTGTCTTCCAAGCTTCCTTTATATATTCCTTACCCCAAACATGCTGAATGATGTTCAATGTCGGTGACTGGCTGGCCAGTCCTGGAGCACCTCATGTCTGGTGACTGGGCTGGCCAGTCCTGGAGCACCTCATGTCTGGTGACTGGGCTGGCCAGTCTGGAGCACCTCATGTCTCTGGTGGACTGGGCCGGCCAAAGTCCTGGAGGGGCTACCTAATGTCTGGTAAATTGGGCCGGCCAGTCATGGACGCACTCGTGTCTGGGGACTGGGCTGTAGGGCCAGTCCTGGGCACCTCTTGTCTGGTGATGGGTGGCCAGTCTGGAGCACCTCATGTCTGGTGACTGGGACCGGCAAGTCGTGGGAGACCTCATGTTCTTGTGACTGGCTGGCCAGTCCTGAGCAACTCATCGTCTGGTGACTGGGCTGCCATTCCTGGAGCACTTCATGTCTGGTGATGGGCTGGCCGTCCTGGAGCACCTCATGTCTGATGTGAACTGGGCCGGCCAAGTCCTGGAGCACCTCAATGTATGGTGACTGGGCTGGCCAGTCCTGGAGCACTCATGTCTGGTGACTGGGTGGACAGTCGGCAGCACCTAAGTATGGTGACTGGGCTGGCAGTCCTGGTAGCACCTTGATCTTCTTTGCCTTGAGATTTAAAAAGCTTTGATGTAGAGATGGATGTTATGAGATGGGGCACCATCCAGCTGCAAATTTGACCCTTTTATGATAGGGAATGTTAAGAGGCAGCAAATACTTTTGATATTTTAGACTATTGGATATTGCCTTTCACCTTGCAAATGTTTGCACACCCCATACTTGAATGCAACCCCAACCATGATCTCTATCAACCACCAAACTTAACTGTTTTTGGGTGTGGTATCTTGGATCCATACGGCTCCAGTAGGTCTCCTGCAGTATTTGCGGCGGCTGTGGTGTAATTCAACTGAAGATTCATCTGAGAATCCACCTTCTGCACTTTCCAGCGTCATCCGTTTAGAGGCTGGGCGCCTTGGCAAATGCCACACGGTTTTTTTAATTGCCTTTTGTTAAAGGCTGGCTTCTGGGCATGATTCCCCCATGGAGGCCATTTTCGAGACAGAATCCTACAAACTGTCTAGTTGAAACCAGGGACTTTAGATGATCAGGCCTTTTGGAGCTGTGCTGAAGTGGAAAAGGGTTGGCTTTTGATTTTCGAACCAACAAACGTTCCTCCTGAGCAGTTGTCTTGCGGGGTCGCCGGGCCGGCTTTCAAAAACATCTCCAGTCCCCTTCAAATTTTTTTTTTAATTCTTTGTACTTGAGCTGAGACACATTAAAAGGTGCCCGCCACCTCTGCAGGGGATTTGGTTTCCCCTCTTGATAATCGGCTTTGGTCGCGGGGGGATTTTTGGCTTTTGTAAAGGTAAAGTCAAGTAAAGGGGTTGGGGGTGGATTTTTTTTTATACAACCCATAATTAATGATCAATTATGAGCAAGGTAAGGGCAGTAAACTGGTTTGGGGCTTTTATATGACAGGGACAAACTTTTGTCTTGCCAAACGACCTTTTTCCCTTAATATAAATTTTTTCAACAGTGAAGAAAATTTTATTTTCGTTCCCAAAACCTCTTTTGGGGGGTTTTTTCAGCTTGAATATGAGTTTTTCCAAAAAACCAATGGATAAATTTTTTAAGTCAGGTTAAACTTTGGTTTCCACAACATGGAAAAGCGACAGAACTTCTGTCAGGGACTGTATATCAGCTACAGGGGAATTGTATAAATATGCCCCTCACCACAATTCTTTTTCTGACCATATGTTGGGCACAATATGTTATATATAAAAAACAACAAAAAATTTTTCCCCAAACCAAAAATTTTTAACCCCACCCCTGAGCCCCAAAACTTTCTTCTATCTATCTATTATCTATCTATCTTTTCATATTATCTACTACCCAATACTATCTATTTTCTCATATTATCTATCTCATATCTATCTTTATCTATCTATCATCTACTATCTCTACTATCATTATCTTCTATCTATTTTCCCCAATTATCTATCCCATATCATCAAAAACAATTCATATCTACTCTTTATCTATCTATCTCATATCTATCTATTTAAACATCTGTGACATACAAGGGACACAATCCCAAAACTTAGGGCACGTCCACGCAGCATCAAGAAAATATTGATTGGATTCTGATTGTCTTTTCCACGGTTTTGGGGGCGGTTCTGTCTGCAGGTCGCGGATTCTCCCATCCCCCTTATCATTAAATAGCACATCCTCCACCCGAAAACTGGGTGGAAGAATGTGCATGTTCCACGTTTTTCAGAACACTGACGGTGTGAAAATCCATCCAGTAGAAAAACCAAGCAGTGTAGACAACAGGGCGGATTTTCTATTAAGTCTATGGGGATGATTAACAGTCATTTTTCAAAACCATCTGAAACCCTTTGCTGTGTGGACAGACTCTTATTTTAGCGCCACTTTTGATGTTTAAAAATAGATAAATAATAAAATATATATATTGTGTCAGAGCAACCTAAGGCGGTCGCATGTTTCTGCCATAAGGTGCAGTGCGGGGAGGGACCTGGGGTTTTGGGGGGGGGGGGGCGGCGCCAAAAAAACCTGGTTTCGGTGGGGGAAGGATACTATTTGGTGTCAGTAGCCGTAAGTTGCTCATAGAGTTGGTAATAGAGTTGTGTGGGAGGCCGTTCCCACGTTCCTATCCCAGGTTTTACTAGGCCTATTGAAAGGCTGTCACTCCAGGTGTCCGGGGTGCGTGGTCGGCTGCCGAGAGCTAGAAGCAACAATAGGAGCTGGGGGGGGCTCGGCCCCCCAAAATTGAGGAAACCCGACAGTAAGAATAATGTAGTTTTGGGGCACTGTGCGGTAGGCACAGACTCCTGGTAGTGGAGGGTCACTCCAAGTGTCCAGGAGGGCCTGGTCGGCTGTCAAGAGCTAGGAGCAACAAGAGGAGCTGGAGAGAGGCTCTGGCCCTCAGCAGCTGAGGGGAAACCCGATACCCCTGTTTTCCCCCCAAAATAAAACAGTGTTTAATTAATTTTTTCTCCTAAAGACGAGATGTTTATTTTTTTGGAACAAAAATTCACATTTATTGTTGAACAAAAAAAACAACATGTATTTAAAGTACTGTAGTGATTTCATCACAAACTCAGCATAAGCAGCCAAACTCTGAAATTTCTAAAAAAATGCACTTATGCCCCATTTTGGGGAAACAGGGGGTAGTAAAAATACTGTAGCATTGGGGCACTGTGTGGTAGGCACACACCCCCCGGGAGAGAGGGAACTTGTGTTTAGTTAGTGGCGGGGATTTGTTTTGTTGCTGCACGCTTAAAACCCGTGCTGAATGAGGTGGCTGAGGGCCGTTTCCAAAAACGCCCGGTGTTGGGTGCATATTCAAAGTGCCCCAACCCCTCTACTAGAAAAGCGATCCCAAAAGCCAAGCTGACCCCAGATAACCAAGGTGGGGCCCAAAAGCAATGACAGCTTGCAATATTTATATAATTAATATATATATATATTTTAAAATATAATATATATATATATAAAAATATTTGTACCCTCACTCATGCTTTTGGGCGCCCCTTTCCTCGCTTTTGGGTCATGGGGCGCCGTCTTTCGTAAAAGAATGGACGACAAAGTCTTGTTCTTTAATCACCTGTTTTATTTTTGGGACGGTTGAAACACGCACAAACATCATACAGAGTAAACAAAACCCTAGGCCGTCTGGCCACTAGCTATACCAATAGCTTCCCTAACTATCGTGGTCTGGACCTAGCGTCCAGCCCCACAACGAAACGCTGTACCACCAGGCTTTTTATAGCCATCCCGGGTCTGGCCCAAAATCCGACATGGAACCTGGAGACCTGGGCTTTTTCTAGAACTCCTGAGCCCTATCCAAAATGTGGCCTGGAACATGGGGAGTAGACGCCCACCCAACGCATTGTCTACTCCCAATAAGAGCCAACCCAGGAACGGCTGAAAAGCCAAACTAATCCTATACAGTTGCCAACCACTTAGAGTGGCTGACAATACATACAGTTGGCTCTTATCCCACCAAGGCCAGGTATCCTTGGTGGCATGTCGCATATACCACTCTGGTATATCTCCACCTAGTGGCAGCAACAGGCAACTACATGTAGCCAGTCTGCTACAATATATATATACTGTATATATGTAACAATGACATAAAAATAAAGAGTATCACTAAAAAAGGGCAAAAAAATTAGAATAAGGCTTCATAGCGTTCAAAGCAGCACATTTTATTGCTTTTCTCATTTTTTATAACAACTCCAACATGGTAGAGATCAAGTATACATTTCAGGCCAGTGCCCGAGCAATTGAAGAATCATGTACAGAGTCTAATAAACATATACAGAGACAAAATCAACCTACATAGACAAAAAAACAAATAAAACCGCTGTGCGTGCGTGCGTCCTCATGGCTTATCCTATCAAACAAAATAAAAAACTAAAATGCTTTCACCTATTCTCGTCGTGTTTTTAGGCCTTGTCCACGCAGCGCATTTTTGATACAACTTTTGAGGTTTATTGTTTTTATTCACCTCCTCTGCATTTTATTTCTTTTTTCTAGTTTATATTACTTTTCTTGCACTATCCGGGCTGTGTTTGACCTTTTTATCTGTGAACTTTCAGTAGATTGAATGTATAATGGTACTGACTATAGGACGATCACTATAGGGACGCTAACCCCTGAGAAAGAAGACAGCGTGCATGAGCACAGGTACAATAAATACCTGAGTGCTGCTCACCTGTATTCTAAAAGTTTCATGGGAAATTAGCTAGGACTGCAGCGCCACCTAATGGATGTCGTGCAACTTAAGTCACATGTGACTCACTGAGCCTTGCAATGTGAATGGGATTAGAGCCAACCAGATACTCATCTGCAGATGGCTGTTTTGGGGTGTTTGCTCCTCATTAATGCAAAGTAGAGTATTGTTAGTTGGGTGATAGACAAAAATGATTCTTCTTTCCAATAAGGGGAATGTTTCCCTTTTCCTCGATTACCCTTAAGCCCTCACCCCTTCCTTGACCTGCATTGAAGGGGAAAACCCCCCAAAAAAAAATTGTCTCGAAAAGAGGTTGACTCTAATCCCAAATTAACTGCAAGGCAATAAGATTAACTTGAGGAAACACTACATCCAAGAGGTGGTGCGAGGTTCTACAATTTCCCATGAGCCATCAGAAAATATTGGACTTTAGTGAACTTTTGGGTGTTATAATTCTCCCAAAACCTACATGGGTTTTCCCTTTCCCCAAATGGGAAAAGTTAAAACCCCTTTTCAGCTAAAAACCTAGACCCCTTAAACCCCAACCACCTAGTTGAAAATCTGCACTGATGGGGGAGCAAACACCCTGAAAAAAAATGTTGTAGATAAGTATTGGTTGATTTAAATTCCCATTCACATTGAAAGGGTTTTCGCGATCGGATGTGATTTGGGAAAAAATGCTACACCCAAAAAAGGTGGCGTGCAGATGAACCCGATTTCCATAGTCTTTTTAGAATATTGTAAATTTTAGTGGGAGCGAGTAATGGCAATAATCTCCAAACATTACAGGGGGGCCAATCCCTAGGAGGGACATTGTACTTTTAGAGCTGTCACTATCAAAAACCTTACAGTATTTTTGGGGTGGGAGGGGGCGCTCTCGTTCTGGAGGTCCTGAATGTCCCTCATAGGTCACCTCCTAATTTTTTTTTTTGTCCCCTTTTTTTTTTTTTTTTAAAATATATTTTATTAGGCACTGTAGAAAATCATATAACAATCAGGTTTCAAATAATTTGAAGAAAAACAATACCATAAATTTTCCATTGTTATAACCCATTAAAAAAAAAAAACAGACCAAAATAAAGGTAGAATATGAGTCCCATAGTGTTAAAATCAATATAAAAAACTGCCACCCCCGACCCCTGGTCAGGATTTTGTTTTCTGGCATAATTAGGCCCTTCTTTTTAATATGCCCCTTACCCTACTGGGGGGGACACACTAAAAGAGAAACATATCCCAAACCTGTATTCAACAAAAAAAAACCCAAAAAAAAAAAACCACACAAACCAGTCTCTCTTTTTTCTGTCCGTATTTTTTAATCACAACCGTGAAGGTGGCATAAAGGCGTGATCAAATGTTATAAAATTTAAGTTATGTGCCCTTTAAAACCCTGTGCCAGGAGGGCTGAACCCTGCCCAAAGATCCCTTCTGATTTCCCCTTTGGAAGAAACGGGTAAATTTGGGAGATGTCTAGTAATTTTCTTTATTTCCATTGTGTGTAGAATTTCTCGATAAAAGGTTCCATTTTTTTTAAAAACTTCCCCGCCATTATCTTTATGACTTCATTCATATTAAGGTCTGGCCCCTTCATTTTCCAGCCACTTAGTCACAGGCTCTTTTTTGCTACCAAGAGTATAATATGTGCAAGTGTGAAAATCATTTCTTGATGGTTGTCTCCGCAACGTCATCTTTTTCTTTTTTCCATGCAATAAAATTTTTATCGGGGGGAAATATATTGGTTTCTTATTAATTGTGCAATGGGTTTCCCCCTATTTCTTCCAAAATGTTTTTTCCCCTTTACGTCCTACCCAGAACAGATTTTTTTTTTCCTCGCCACTTTTTGGGGGCGGGGGCCTTAACCTATTGGGGAAAATTTGGTGATGGGGGGATATCAAAAGCATAATTTTTCCCAGGCTATTTTAAAAAAGTTTCAGCCATTTTTTCATTTTAATGTGCTTTCGAATTTTATTCCACCTGAATAAATTAACCTCCTCTGCATAGTCAACCCAACCATTTGTTCCTTTTTCCCGAAACCTCTTTTGAATTTGTAGATTTTTTTTATCCAATGTTTGCATAAATTTCAGAAATGTTTTTCGTTTCCCAAATTGCCTCAACCCTCAAAGTCATTCCACCCCTTTCTTTACGTAAACTCCTGGCCTAGAAGTGCAGAAAGATCGATCTGCAAGTATTGCAAAACGGGAACCTGGTTCCCGAATTCCCCCCTACCTCCCCAAAAACTTTTCCATCTTTATCAGATAAGGGAAGAGCGATTTAACTGAAGTTATTCCCTTTTTTCTCCATGTTTTTTTAAAAATTTTTTGGTCTTGCCTACCGGAAAAATTTTTTATGTCCCATATGGGTGATACTTTTGGGGTCCCAAACGGGAGCCAAAAACTTTTCTTAGCCCGCCAGGCGCCCTTACTTACCTTTGAATCCAACAATACCAACCTTTTCCCCTGGGTTTTTAGCGTCAGGGTCCTAGGATTAGGCTTTTTTACATAAAAGGAATCATTAGTTCAAAGGAAAATAGATTTTTTCATTCAGTATATTTTTTTTTTGTAAAAAAAAAAACCTCCTTTCCTTCCTTTTTTCGAAAGTGGCACAAACCATCACTGCATTTGCATCATTTATTGTTTTTAAAGCGTGTTATATACCGCAGCGCTTACGAGATTTCACATTCACACTGGTCCCTGTCACCATTAGGGGGGGGGGGGGGTGGGGGGGGAGGGGGGGTCACAGTATAAAAGGCAGATTAATCCATCTTTGTGATTTAGTAGTGTGGTGGACCCTGGAGGAAACCCAGGCAAACTGGGGGAAATCAAAGAAATATCTTGCAGATGTCATCCATGGTGGGATTTAGGACTCAGGCACTGTAGGGCAACAGTGTTAACCACTGAGCCACTGTGCTGCACTGTGCTAACCACTGAGCCACCCCCCTGCAATGTGCAACCACTGACCACCATGCGCATGGCTAAAACATGAGCCATTGGGTGCACTGTGCTAATCACTAAGTTACCATGCTGCAATATGCGAACCACTGAGCCACCGAGCTGCAATATGCTAACCACTGAGTCACCATGCTGTACTATACTAACCACTGAGTCACCGCGGGCCCCAAATGCTAACCCTGAGCCACTGTGTAACCATGAGCCAAGGCTGCATGGCAAATCACGGTAACCCTCTGCACTGGTAATCAAAGTTACCATCGAATATGCTAAACTACCCCCGGTGACTGTCTCCAAATGTTCATAAAAACCGGTGAATTTGCTAACCAAGGTACTCTCACTTTAACCCCCTGGTTAAAGGTCACAGTGCAACCCCAAACAAAAGGTGCACGTCTAATATGTTGGCTAAATGGAATCATGATCAAAAACCGGCTGCACTGTGCTAATCCTAGCCCCCCCGGTTTAAAACCTGCAAACCCCTGAGGCCGGCCGTCTGCACTAGTAACCATGAGCCACCGGCGTATTTTCAAAAACCCCTGGCCACCATGCGCTTTTGGCTAACCCCGACCCCCTGCGCCTAGTAAAAACTCCCCCTGGTAAAGGGTTTCCCCCTAGGGCCCCCCCTGTGATTGTCAAAACACTGATCAACCCCCCTGTGTCTAACACTGACAATGTGCCTTGTAAAAAAATGTGCTGCACTGTGTTCACTGAGCCCCGTGCTGCACCGCAAAACCCCCCGAGGGACATGTCTTGTGCTGGGACTGAGCCACCGTGTTTGTTCTAAAAAGAGCTTGTGCGTTTTAACCCGTCCCCCCACACCCATAGCCACCCGGAATTCTCCACAAAAATGACCATGGTTCCAAAACCCCGGAATTTAAAGGGGCCCTTTTTTGGGGATTTGGGTCTCCCCTTTAAATGCTCTATGATTTTCCCCAATTTTAAATTTCCCCCTGGGAGCGGATTGTGTGTCCTTTCGACCTTTCCCCAAACCTTGTAAATTTTCGTTTCTCAAAATCGTAGGGGCCCCCCATTGGAAGGGGTATTTTTATCACCTCATTGCCCGGGGTAATGAAACCTCGGCTGGGATAAACCAAAATTTTCCCCGTTATTTAAATTGGCTTTAAAACTCTATAAAATTTTTTAGCTTTTTTTTGTTAATTTCTTAAAATTCCATTTCCCAAAAACCCTGTCATACCCCAACGTTTTTTAAAGGGGGCAATATTTTTCTTGTTTCATTTTAATCCATAAAATGGTATTGCATGTATAACACCTATACTCCCACAACCTTAATTTGGCCCTGTTTTACCCTTGGTGTGGGAAGAAGGTCGCGGTAATGCACCTGTTACTGGTTCCCCAACAGCTATGTGCACCACAGGACCCACGGGACTCAGTATTTCCTGCTCATATACTGTTTAGCTCATAGGCACCTGCTTATTCTTGCACAGTAACAAAGCTGATGGACTCCAACCAACAAACAAGCCACACAGGGAAGTGCACCGGCCGAAATACCCAAAAGAAATAATACGGAATACCAATGTGAAGCCTGTGTCAAACCATAGGAGACTCGCCGCTAGATGATTCAGCAAGCGGACGGTGGGTGCATCGTGTCAGGTGCACGGTTTGCAGAGACTCCCCGTGAGCAGCAGTGATATCTGACTCTAGCTTACTGTCCCTTAAACTTCCCCTAAATCTTGACCTATGGCTGTCCCTGGCACTGGAACCTCTATCGCTAAAACTGACCTTGAAGAGGTTGTCTCACTACAAGGATTAGTTTACATTTAGGGACAGGTAATTGAAGACTTTTTTATAAATACATCAGTCTTTTGATTTCTCCCTGATCAACAGATAGGAGAGATTTTAACTGCTCTGAGTGCACACAGGTCTCTTGGGTTAGGCCATGTTCACACGGCTTAAAATGGGACTTTTTTCAGTCCCTAATTTCGCGCCGTAGTGCGCGAATTACGGCTGGAATACGTCCCGGTCATTATGGTAATCCACAGTTCTCATAGAGAACTATGGATTACGTCTCCTCTCCCTGCTCGGTGAATCCGCCGTGGGGGGAGATAATTGGCATTTCTTTTTCTAGCGATGTATATGCGCCACTAGGAATGATAGTCTATGGGCCGGCGAGGTGCCGGACCCCCGCTCCCACCCACACGGCATAATTGTTTGGTGTAATTACGCCCCGCAAATAAGCCGTGTGAACCCAGCCTTACCGTCCTGCTCTTTCTTCCGGCCGGCAGCTTGAGAACAGAATGTGTTATCTCTAAGGCTACTGTATGATCACACGGTGTAATTGCTGCGTGCATTTCGCCATGTTTTTGCGCTTTAATACGGCCGGAATGCGCCCTGCAATTATGGTAATTCATAGCTTTCATAGAGAACTATGAATTACGTCCTTCTCCCCCGGCGTATAATACGATCGTATTGCTCGCTGGGGTAGAGAAGTGATAGGTCACTTCTTCGTGATATTATCGCTGATAATAGAAGTGAATGAGGCCGGCCGGGGGCCTCCCCCCCCACCCCCGTGCTTGGAAATACACACTGAACAGCGCGTACTTCCAAAACACACGGCGTACTGCGGTGCACGACATGGAAAATGTGATTACCCTAACACAGAAGATTCTATATACAGCTGGGGACCTGTCTGATATACCTACTGGGGTACCTAAACCTGCTATATACCTGCTGGGGACAAAACCTCCGTAAACCCGGTGGGGACACATAACCTGTCTATATACCTGCTGGGGGACCTGTCTATATACCTACTGGGGGGACATATAACCTGCCTATATACCTGCTGGGAGACCTATATCCTGTCTATATACCTGCTAGGGGACATATAACCTGCCTATATACCCGCTGGGGGACCTGTCTATATACCTACTGGGGGGACCTATAACATGTCTATATACCTGCTGGGGGACATATAACCTGTCTATATCCCTGCTGGGGGACCCATACCCTGTCTATATACCTGCTGGGGGACCTGTCTATATACCTTCTGGGGGGTACTATAACCTGTCTATATACCTGCTCGGGGACATATAACCTGCCTATATACCCGCTGGGGGACACATAACCTGTCTATATACCTGCTGGGGGACCTGTCTATATACCTACTGGGGGGACCTATAACCTGCCTATATACCTACTGGGGATCATAACCTGCCCATATACCTGCTGGGGGACATATAACCTGCCTATATACCTGCTGGGAGACCTATATCCTGCCTATATACCTGCTGGAGGACCTATAACCTGTCTATATACCAACTGGGGGACCTATAACTTGTCTATATACCTACTGGGGGACCTATAACCTGCCTATATACCTGCTGGGGGACACATAACCTGTCTATATACCCACTGGGGGACCTATCACCTGCCTATATACCTACTGGGGGACCTATAACCTGCCCATATACCCGCTGGGGGGACCTATAACTTGTCTATATATCTACTGGGGGACCTATAACTTGTCTATATACCTACTGGGGGACCTATAACCTGTCTATATACCTGCTGGGGGACCTATAACCTGCCTATATACCTCCTGGGGGACCTATAACTTGCCTATATACCTGCTGGGGGACCTATCCCGTGTCTATATACCTGCTGGGGGACCTATTATTTGTCTATATACCTACTGGGGGACCTATAACCTGCCTATATACCTACTGGGGGACCTATAACCTGCCAATATACCTACTGGGGGACCTATAACCTGCCTATACACCTGTTGGGGGACCTATAGCCTGCCTATATACCCATACCTCCCAACTTTTACAGATTGCAAAGAGGGACACATTAAGCTACACCTCTAACCATGCCCCACCTAACCGAATCATGCCCCGCTCGCTGTAGCAGACCAGCACCAACACAGCAGCGGTGTTACTGGGGTCTCTAAATAAGTATTCATATAAAGTAAATGTATTGTATGTGCAGAAATCCATACAAATAGATGTAAGACAATGTCCTGTGGATGATACCTCTATAATGGTCGTACAGTAAACATATAATACCGCTATACAAAGAGCAAATATCACCATAATGTTACTGACCACACCAAGACTAATATTATCAATGATACAAGTATTCAAAGATCAAATAATTCCGCAACACCATGACCACATATCACCACCACGCAGTGACAGAATAATAGGGCCATATCATGACCACATATCACCACCACATAGTGAATGACTAATACGGCCAAATATCACGACCACATAGTGACTGAACAATACCACAACACCATGACCACTTATCAAGACCACATAGTGACTGAATAATACCGCTACACCATGATCACATATCACCACCACATAGTGAATGAATAATATCGCAACACCATGATCACATATCACCACCACATAGTGACTGAATAATATTGACGCACCATGACCACATATCACCACCACATAGCAACTGAATAATATCACCACACCATGCCCACACATCACCACTACATAGTGCCTGAATAATATCGCAATGTCATAACCACATATCATCACAACATAGTGAATGAATAATACCACAACATCATAACCACATATCACCACCCTATAGTGACTGAATAATGCTGCCAAATATCACGACTATATAGTGACGGAACAATACCACAACACCATGACCACATATCACCACCACATAGTGACTCTCTCCCTCTGTCGTGCCAATTGTCATTCATCACTTATCATTGTACTCGTTTGACTTATGTTATGTATGTAACCCCCTCGAATGTACAGCGCCCTGGAATCAATGGCGCTTTAAAATAAATAATAATAATAATAATATCGCCATACAATGACCACATATCACCACCACAGAGTGACTGAATAATATCGCAATACAATGACAACATAGTGACTGAATAATATCGCCACACTATGACTACACATGTCCATCACATGGTGACTGAATAATATTGCAACACCATTACCACATATCACCACCACATGGTGACTGAATAATATCACCATACAATGACCACATAGCACCACCACATAGTGACTGAATAATATCGCAATACACTGACCACATAGTGACTGAATAATATCACTATACAATGACCACATAGTGACTGAATAATATCGCCACACTATGACTACACATCTCCACCACATAGTGACTGAATAATATTGCAACACCATGACCACCTCATATCATCACCACACTATGAGCACATACCACCACCGCATAGTGACTGAATAATACCACATCACCATAACCACATAACACCACCACATAGTGACTGAATAATATTGCAACACCATGACCAACACCATGACCACGGCGGGACATTATCCCCAAATCAGGACTGTCCCGCCCATATCAGGACGGTTGGGAGGTATGGCTATGGCTTTTTTTTTACTGTTTTTTTCCCCCCCGTAGTTCTAAACCCCTTAGGCATCGTCTACACAGAGCTGGTTTCTTGTCGGATTTTTAAGCAGATTCAGTATTAAGAATCTGCAAAAATCCGACTGTAACCAGAGCCCATAGACCACAAGAGAAAATCCGACTGTAACCAGTGCCCCATAGACCGCAAGAGAAAATCCGACTGTAACCAGTACCCCATAGACAGCAAGAGAAAATCCGACTGTAACCCGTACCCATAGACTGCAAGAGGAAAATCCGACTGTAACCAGTTTCCCATAGACCTCAATTAGAAAATTTCCGACTGTAAAACCCGGCCCCATAGACCGCATTTGAAAATCCAAATGTAACCAGTGCCCCATAGAGCGCAAGAGAAAATCCGACTGTAACCAGTGCCCCCTAGGACCCCCAATAGAAAATTTCCCGCTGTAACAATTACCCCTAGCGATCAGATAGAAAATCTGAAAAGACTGTAACCAGTAGCCCATAGACCAGCAATAGAAAATCCGACTGTAACCAGCGCCCCATAGACCTCAATAGAAAATCCAATTATAACCAGTGCTCCATAGACCGCAATAGAAAATCCGACTATAAGCAGTGCTCCATAGACCGCAATAGAAAATCCAAGCTGTAACCAGTGCCCCATAGACCTCAATAGAAAATCCAACTGTAGCCAGTGCCCCATAGACCGCAATAGAAAATCCGACTGTAATCAGTGCCCCATAGACCGCAATAGAAGATCCGACTGTAACCAGTGCCCCATAGACCTCAATAGAAAATCCGACTGAAACCAGTGCCCCATAGACCACAATAGAAAATCCGTCTGTAACCACTGCCCCATAGACCGCAACAGAAAATCCGACTAACCAGTGCCCATAGACCGCAATAGAAGATCTGACTGTAACCAGTGCCCCATTGACCGCAATAGAAAATCCAACTGTAACCAGTGCCCCATTGACCGCAATAGAAAACCCGAGCTGTGGTCTACACAGGATTTTCTATTGTCGGATTACTAAACCACCAGAATATTGAAAACTAGAACCCTAAAACCGCTGAGAATTGTTTTTGCATGCTGTGTAGACGATAATTAAACGCCGAATTGTAAAACGCCCACCGGCCCCCGGGGCATGAAGGCGTCTGTGCCCTGTGGTGCATTTTTCCTAAACACAAATACGGCGTCTAATCCGCAGCAGAAACCCTCGGGCTCATTCTTTATCACTTTCTTCTTGCTGCAGATTTAACAGCGTTTTATGATTTAATGCGGCTGGACACGCGCAGAAAAAGCAGCATCTATTTGATCCGGAATCTGCACCAGGAACGATGGGAAACTTTGGGGGCGAATTCAATGTTTTACACATCGATGCCCAAAAAATACCATGTGAACCCAGCCAGAGCGTGATGCCCTGGCAACCAATCACAGCACAGCTTTCATTTTTGAAAAGCAGGATAGGAAATTAAAATCCCCTGTGAACCACCCAAGTGAGTGGCAACCAATCACAACCCGGCTTTCATTTTTAAATAGAACAGCACAAGATGAAAACAACCAATCACAGCAGACTATGTAATGACAGCAGCCAATCACAGCACAGCTTTCATTTTTCAACAGTAAAATATGAAATACATGCAACCAATCAAAGCAGACTATGTAGTGATAGCAACCAATCACAGCTCAGCTTTCATTTTTCAACAGCAGAATATGAAGTGAAAGCAGCCAATCACAGAAAACTATTAATTGAACTCAACCAATCACAGCTCAGCTTTCATTTCTCAACAGCAGAATAGGAAATTAAAACAACCAATCACAACACGGCTTTCATTTTTAAACAGTATAGCACAAGATGAAAGTAACCAATTACAGCAAACTATGTAATGTCAGCAGCCAATCACAGCGCAGCTTTCATTTTTCAACAGTAAACTACGGGATGAGCGCTTCGCGGTGATTGGTTGCTATGGGTAACGCAGTTCTCGGCAGGTTTCGTGCCCGCCGTGACCTCTCCCCCCGGGGACTCATTTCTAGATGGTGACGGCCCAGTGTGAACAGGTGCCGGGCACGAGTGCGGCAGCTCCGAGGCCGCTCAGCGCCGTCACATCTGTGGCAGCGATGCCGGGAATGTAGCACTAGGAGCAAAGCCTGCGAGAAGCCGGCTGAGGCGCCACATCTCGCGAGACTTGGCCGCCGTCTCCTGCCGAGCGCTTCCCCACAGCTCCTGTAGCTATAACGTGCGGCGAGCAGACAGCAGCGGCAGCGGAGCTCCCGACCATGCCAGCCCAAGCCCAGGTAACCGCGGCTGTCAGTGAGGGGGCGTGCTCCGCGGCACCACTGGCACCATCGCCCCGCATGCTTGGTCTTATGGGGGGAATCTGTTACTGGTACAGGGGGTCCTGCAGCCTGGCACCCTCACCGCCCCCAGCCTGGCACCCTCACCGCCCCCAGCCTGGCACCCTCACCGCCCCCAGCCTGGCACCATCACCACCGTGTACCCCCCAGCCTGGCACCCTCACCGCCCCCAGCCTGGCACCCTCACCGCCCAGCCTGGACATCACCACCGCTGAACCCCCAGCCTGGCACCCTCACCGCCCCCAGCTGGCACCGTCACCGGCCCCCCAGCCTGGCACCGTACGCCCCCAGCCTGGCACCGTCACCGCCCCCAGCCATGGCACCATCACCACCGTGTACCCCCAGCCTGGCACCCCACCGCCCCAGCCTGGACATCACCTCACCGCCCCCAGCCTGGCACCATCACCACCTGGTACCCCCAGCCTGGCACCCTCACCGCCCCCAGCCTGGCACCATCACCACTGTGTACCCCCCATGCCTGGCACCTCACCCGTGTACCCCCAGCCTGGCACCTCCACCGCCCCCAGCCTGGCACCTCACACGTGTCCCCCAGCCTGGCACCCTCACCGCCCCCAGCCTGGCACCCTCACAGCCCCAGCCTGGACCTACCGCCCAGCCTGGCACCATCACCACCGTGTACCCCCCAGCCTGGCACCCTCACCGCCCCCAGCCTGGCACCCTCACACGCCCCCAGCCTGGCACCCCACCGCCCCAGCCTGGCACTCTCCGCCCCCCAGCCTGGCACCATCACCCCCGTGTACCCCCAGCCTGGCACCTCACCACCGTGTACCCCCAGCCTGGCACCCTCACACCCCCAGCTGGCACCTCACGCCCCCAGCCTGGACCCTCAACCCCCCCAGCCTGGCACCCTCACCGCCCCCCAGCCTGGCACCCTCACCCCCCCCAGCCTGGCACCATCACCGCCCCCCCCAGCCTGGCACCATCACCACCCACCCCTGGCACCATCACCGCCCCAGCTGGCACATCACCGCCGTGTACCCCCCAGCCTGGCACCCTCACCACCCCCCAGCCGGGCACCCTCACCGCCCCCCGCCTGGCACCATCACCACTGTGTACCCCCCCAGCCTGGCACCCTCACCGCCCCCAGCCTGGCACCATCACGCCCCACATGCCTGGCACCTCACTGCCCTCCCCAGCCTGGCACCCTCACCACCCCCCAGCCTGGCACCCTCACCGCCCCCCCAGCCTGGCACCATCACCGCCCCCAGCCTGGCACCCACACCATGTACCCCCAGCCTGGCACCATCACCACCGTGTACCCCCCAGCCTGGCACCCTCACCACCCCCAGCCTGGCACCATCACCACGTGTACCCCCAGCCTGGCACCATCAACCGTGTACCCCCAGCTGGCACACCCCACCGTGTACCACCCAGCCTGGCACCATCACCACCGTGTACCCCCCAGCCTGGCACCATCACCACCGTGTACCCCCCAGCCTGGCACCATCACCACCAGCCACCCCCCCCCCCAGCCTGGCACCCTCACCGCCCCCCCCCCCCACCCCCCCGCCCCCCCAGCCTGGCACCACCCCCCTCTCCCCAGCCTGACACCATCACCGCCCCCCCTCCCAGCCTGGCACCATCACCACCGTGTACCACCCAGCCTGGCACCCTCACCGCCCCCCAGCCTGGCACCATCACCACCGTGTACCCCCAGCCTGGCACCCTCACCGCCCCCAGCCTGGCACCATCACCACCGTGTACCCCCCAGCCTGGCACCCTCACCGCCCCCAGCCTGGCACCATCACCACCGTGTACCCCCCAGCCTGGCACCCTCACCGCCCCCAGCCTGGCACCATCACCGCCCCCCAGCCTGGCACCATCACCACCGTGTACCCCCCAGCCTGGCACCCTCACCGCCCCCAGCCTGGCACCATCACCGCCCCCAGCCTGGCACCATCACCGCCCCCAGCCTGGCACCCTCACCACCGTGTACCCCCCAGCCTGGCACCATCACCACCGTGTACCCCCCCAGCCTGTCACCATCACCACCGTGTACCCCCAGCCTGGACCTCAGCCCCCCAGCTGGCACCATCACCACGTGTACCCTCCAGCCTGGCACCCTCATGCCCCAGCCTGGCACCCTCACTGCCCCCAGCCTGGCACCCTCACTGCCCCCAGCCTGGCACCCTCACCGCCCCCAGCCTGGCACCATCACCCCTGTGTGCCCCCCAGCCTGGCACCCTCACCGCCCCCCAGCCTGGCACCCTCACCGCCCCCCCAGCCTGGCCCCCCCCCCGCCGCCTGGCACCATCACCCCCCCCCGCCTGGCACCTCACGCCCCGCCACCCCCCAGCCTGGCACCCTCACCACCCCCCAGCCTGGCACCCTCACCACCCCCCCCAGCCTGGAACCCTCACCACCCCCCAGCCTGGCACCCTCACCACCCCCCAGCCTGGCACCCTCACCGCCGTGTTCCCCCCAGCCTGGCACCCTCACCACCATGTACCCCCCAGCCTGGCACCATCACCGCCCCCAGCCTGGCACCAACACCACCATGTTCCCCCCAGCCTGGCACCCTCACCGCCGTGTTCCCCCCAGCCTGGGACCCTCACTACCCCTCAGCCTGGCATGGCCACCATGTACCCCCCAGCCTGGCACCATCGCCGCCCCCCAGCCTGGCACCATCGCCGCCGTGTTCCCCCCAGCCTGGCACCATCGCCGCCATGTTCCCCCCAGCCTGGCACCCTCCCCACCCCCCAGCCTGGCACCATCGCCGCCATGTGCCCCCCCAGCCTGGCACCCTCACCACCATGTACCCCCCAGCCTGGCACCCTCACCGCCCCCAGCCTGGCACCACCACCATGTACCCCCCAGCCTGGCACCCTCCCCACCCTCCCAGCCTGGCACCCTCCCCACCCTCCCAGGCTGGCACCATGACCGCCGTTTTCCCCCCAGCCTGGTACCATCACCCGCATGCTTGTTCTTATGGGGGGGCTCTGCTGCTATTACAGTGGGTCGGGTTGGGGGTTACAAACTGGTGTGGATGCAGTCAGCCCCATACAAATCCTTACAGCAAGCAGCAATGACCCCTCACCCTGTGCAGCCCCCAAAATATCAGCCCTTGTGACTCGGGCCGGAGACAGGCGGCTGCCTGATCTGTGTCGCTGCTGATTGTCACCCTGAGGCTTGTGCCCCCTCTGGCTGTGCGGGGGGGGGGGGGGGCGCGATCTTTGGACAATTTATAACTTTTGTGTCTGTCTGTTGCAGTTTTCTAATCTGTATCAGTATCTGGATTGTAACTAGTGCTGCCCCAATGTAACCAGCACATCTGTATCAGTATCTGGGTTGTAACTAGTGCTGCCCCGATAGAACCGGCTCATCTGTATCAGTATCTGCATTGTAACTAGTGCTGCCCCGATAGAACCGGCTCACCTGTATCAGTATCTGCATTGTAACTAGTGCTGCCCCGATAGAACCGGCTCATCTGTATCAGTATCTGGGTTGTAACTAGTGCTGCCCCAATGTAACCAGCTCATCTGTATCAGTATCTGCGTTGTAACTAGTGCTGCCCCGATAGAACCGGCTCACCTGTATCAGTATCTGCGTTGTAACTAGTGCTGCCCCGATAGAACCGGCTCACCTGTATCAGTATCTGCATTGTAACTAGTGCTGCCCCGATAGAAGCGGCTCATCTGTATCAGTATCTGGATTGTAACTAGTGCTTCAGTATCTGGATTGTAACTAGTGCTGCCCTGATATAACCAGCTCATCGGTATCAGTATCTGCATTGTAACTAGTGCTGCCCTGATATAACCGGCTCACCTGTATCAGTATCTGCATTGTAACTAGTGCTGCCCCGATAGAACCGGCTCACCTGTATCAGTATCTGCATTGTAACTAGTGCTGCCCCGATAGAACCGGCTCACCTGTATCAGTATCTGCATTGTAACTAGTGCTGCCCCGATAGAACCGGCTCATCTGTATATTGTAACTAGTGCTGCCCTGATATAACCAGCTCACCTGTATCAGTATCTGGGTTGTAACTAGTGCTGCCCCAATGTAACCAGCACATCGGTATCAGTATCTGGGTTGTAACTAGTGCTGCCCCGATATAACCAGCTCACCTGTATATTGTAACTAGTGCTGCCCTGATATAACCAGCTCACCTGTATCAGTATCTGGGTTGTAACTAGTGCTGCCCTGATATAACCAGCTCATCTGTATTGGTATCTGGGTTGTAACTAGTGCTGCCCCGATAGAACCGGCTCATCTGTATCAGTATCTGGGTTGTAACATGGGCTGTGGAGTCGTGGAGTCGGAGGCGGAGCCTATTTTGTCGGAGTCGTCATAAAATGGACCGACCCCCCCCCCAAAAATATACAATAATTGCTCCGTTGTTCGATGCAAAAGAAAGAGGAATTGGGCCCGGGCCATGTTTTGCTGTCCCATTCTTCAGCCTCATCCATGAGGAGTGTAAAAATGACATGGGCAGAAAAGCGTCCCCCCAGGGAAAAAACTTTTTGCCCCCAGGGGGAAAAGATTTCAGAAAAATTTTTTTACCTGTTTTCAAAGAAGAAGAGTTTAACCATTATCACTGATGTGGTGAGGCGAATCTTTAACCCTGCATTGTGAGAGATGTTGCCCCTGGGCACATTTTTGCCCCAACCCAATTAGTGTAGAGAGGCCGTTTCTCCCTGGAAAAAATGAGATCAGAGTTGAGGTCATGTTCCCAGGTCTGATGGGGCAAACATTTCTCAAACAAATTCAGAGACTCCACAAATGTTCCGGGGGGTTTTGCTATTTACAATTTTTTTGTGTCCAAAGTCATACCAATAAATATTCTTCCTGAAAGCAAATGGTCAAGGTTTTAAAATTGGCTTTCAGGTCCATATCGCTCCATCCACACAGCTTGGCATGAGGTTCTGAATTTTATATACAGATTTACCGATCTTATACATAAATGTACCTGAAGTTTTTTGCTCTGTCGTTCTGCAGATTCTTTCCTGTAACGCATTGTTACTGTTTTGCTCCAAAAAATTCAAAAGCTTTAAAATTGTTTTATTTTGTTAGTTTTTGGGGAAAATCCACCTTTTTTTTTCGCCGCCTGAATCTTTTGGGGCTCTGAATCAATTAAAGCAGTCTTGACCAAAATCTGCTCCCGGGGTCTCTTTAACATTCCCCAATGTTGGTGCAGACGGGACTTTGGGTACAAATACGCTTTTTCTTCACCTCTACCCACAAGTGTTTAAAGATCAAAACATTGTTACCCTTTTGCTTGTCGTGTCGTTACCTAAATAGTTTGTTATTGTATCTAAGGTGTAAACAGCCGGGTGTTACTTTTTCTACAGGAAAAATTATCACTTAAACTGGCCCTGAAAGGGGGGTTGGGGTTTGGGAAATGAGGGGTCGGGGCTTTTGGCTTTCCGATCCAAGCCCTGATTGTAACAGTTCTGCCCCGATAGAAACCCGGGCCCTCTGTATCATTCTGCATTTAACTAGTGTGCCCCTAAAAAACCCGGTATCTGTATCATATTCAGTAAAATAGTGCGCCCCCAAGAACCAAAACCTCTGTATCAGTATCTGGGGTTGAAATAGTGCTGCCCCAATGAAAAAAGCACATCAGTATCAGTATCTGGGTTTTAACTATGCTGCCCCCAATTTTCCGCTCATCTGTTTTATTCTGGGTTTTAATGTGCTGCCCCCATAACCGGTCTCTGTATAGTATCTGATTGTAATAGGGGTGCCCCCCAAATTTTCGGCTATCTGTATCAGTATCTGCTGTAACTGTGCGCCCGATGAACCCCTCACCGTATCGTATCTGCTTGTAAAATAGTGCTGCCCTGTTTTAACCGGTCATCGTTTCAGTATCTGCATTGTAATAGTGGGCTGCACCCGATAGAAGCCCTGATCATCTGTATCAGTATCTGGGTTCGTTACTAGATGCTGCCCCGATAGGAAACGGCTCACCTGTAATCAGTTGCTGCTTTGTAACTAGTGCTGCACCTGATATAACCGGTCAACTGTAATCAGTATGCTGCATCTGTACAATAGTGCTGCACCCGATAGAACCGGAATCTCTGTATACTAGTATCTGCATTGTAAATAGTGACTGCCACGATACGGAGAACCGGCCTCAAACATGTATAAGGTATATGCATTGATTACTAGTGCAGCCCGACTAGAACCGGCTCAATACCTGTTTACAGGTATCTTGCTCATTGTAAACTAGTGCTGCCCTGATAGAAGCTGCTCATCTGTATCAGTATCTGGATTGTAACTAGTGCTGCCCTGATATAACCGGCTCACCTGTTATCTGTATCTGCATTGTAACTTGTGCTGCCTGATAGTAAGCTGCTAATCTGTATCAGTATCTTGGATTGTAATAGTGCTGCCCTGGATATAACCGGCTGCTCACCTAGTATAGTTGTAACTAGTGCATGCCCGATAGAACCGGCTCACCTGGATCAGTATCTGCCTCGTAACTAGCTAATGCTGCCCTTGATAGAAGCTGCTCATCTGTATCAGTATCTGCGTTGAGACTAGTGCATGCCATGATATAACAGCGACGATCAACATGTATCAGGTATCTAGGGTTGGAACTTGTTGACTGTCCTCGATTTATAAAACGGCCCTCAACTTGTATCTGTATCTGCATTGTAACTGAGTGCGTGCCCGATAGAAACGGCTCATCGGTATCAGTACTGCATTGTAATACTACGTGCTGCCCCGCGATAGAACAGGCCTCACCTGTATCAGTATCTGCATATGTTAACTTAGTTTGCGCCCACGATAGAACCGGCTCAAATGTATAAGTATCTGGTTTGTAACTAGTGCTGCCACGATAGAACGGCTCATCTGTTTTCAGTATCAGGCACTTGTAAAACTTGTGCTGCACACGAATTGAACCCGGATAACCTGTTTAGTATCTGCATTGTAAACTACGTGCCTGCTTGCACCGATAGACCGGATCACTGTATCAGGTATCTGCATCTGTAAAATCTAGTTGCGCCCGATAGATCAGGATCCATCTGTATATGGTAACTAGTGCATGCCACGATTGAACCGGCTAACTGTATCAAGTATCTGCATTTGTATACTAGTGCCTGACCCCGATAGAACCGGCCTCACCTGTATATTGTAAACTAGTGCTGCCACCGATAGACCGGTAATCTTGATTTATTGTATAATAGTGCTGAACCGAATAGAACACAACGATCACCTGTATCAGTCTTGGGTTGTAACTTGTGATGACTGATAGGAAACCAGGCTATCTGTTCGTATCTGATTTGTTACATAGGGCTGTGGAGTCGGAGTCGAGTGTGGAGATCGGAGAGCGGAGCCTATTTTGTGTCGGAAGTCGTATAAAATGGGAACGACTCCAACTCCCAAAAAAGATATACTAAAGTTGGTTTCACAGTTAGTTAGATGCTAGTGCGCAAGAGAGATTGGGTCGGCGCGGTGCATGCTGCCTCCCATATCTTCAGTCCTCATCACATGAGGTGTGTATTTGATGACATGGAGCAGGAAAGCGATGCCCCAGTGGGGAAAAGATTTCAGCAAAATTTTTGTTCAACTGTTTTCAAAGTAGAAGGTTTTTAAACCCATTCATCAGACCTGACTGTGGCTGAGGGCGGAATCCTTTTTACCTGACATATGTGAGAGATGTTATGCCCCTGTGGTCACCACTTTGCCCCAATAACCCCCCCAGTTAGTTGTAGACGAGCCGCTTCTCTAGCCTGGAAATTAATGAGATCTGATGTGAAGGTCGTACTATGCAGGATCTGATGGAGGCAAATACTATTCTCAGAACCAAATTCTAGAGGACTCCACAAAGTTCCTGCTGGGTTTTGCTTATTTCACCGTTTGTTTGTGTACTAAAGTCGTATCACATAATATATCTTACACTGACAAGCAAAAATGGTAACAATGGATAGAATTGTGTGACTTTTAGGCTCACATAAATGCTCACCATACCACTAACTGCATTCTGTACACTTGAGGCTACTTGTAATTTTATACAGTCATCTTACATCTTATAAATATTAGGTATTTGCAAGTATTTAGAATCTGCTCAGTCTTGCAGTTTTTTTCTCGTAACTGCTATGTTACACAGTTTTGCTCCTAAATATCCAAGGAAGCGTTAATTGTTATTTTTTTGTTTAGTATTTGGGAAAATCCCCCTTTGGCTTCAGCTCTGCATGGAATCCTTCTGGGCCTAGTGAATCAGATTCAAGGCAGGTCTTGACCAAAATCTGTCCCAGGTCTCTTCATAAACAGACTCCCACATGTTGGTGCCAGGGGACTGGACTTGGATAACAAATTACAGCGTTTTCTTCACCTTCACACATGTGTCAAAGAATCAAAAAAATTGTTACCCTTTGGCTTGTCAGAGTCTGTTCTACCTAATAGCTTGATTATTGTATATAAGGTGATTAAACAAGCCGGATTGTGACCATTTTACTGAACAAGGAAAAGTTATAACTTGAAACAGCAGCAAGTATGGAGGGAGTCGGAGAGGTTGGGAAAAATTGAGAGAGTCGGGGTTCGCTTGCGACTCCACAGCCGCTATTTGTAAATTAGTGTGCCACGATAGTACGGGGGCTCACTGTATCAAGTATCTGCTTTGTAACTAGTGCTGCCCCGTAGATACGGCTAACTGTATCAGTATCTGCCATTGTAAAAACTAGTGATGCCCGATAGAAACGGCCTCACCTGTATCAAGTATCTGCATTGTAAATAGTGCTTGCCCTGATATAACCAGGCAATCTGTGATCAGTATCTGAATTGTAACTAGTGTGCCTGATATAAACCAGCGCATCTGTTTACAGTATCTGCATTGTAACTAGTGCTGCCGATACAAAAACGGCTCTCCGTATCAGTATTGGATTGTAACTAGTGCTGCCCTGATAGAACCGGTCATCTGTTTCAGTATCTGCATTGTATACTAGTTGCTTCCCCGATTGTCGGCTCATCTGTATCGGTATCTGCATTGTAATAATCTGTGCTTGCCGCAGATAGAACCGGGATCTCAACTGTATCAGTATCTGCATTGCTAAATAGTGCTGACCGATAGATCCGGCTCATCTGTCATAAGTATCACTGCATTGTAACTAGTGCGTCCGATAGAAACGGCTCACCTGTATCAGTATCTGCATTGTAAAATTGTATGCTGACCCCGATAGTTCACGGTCTAATACTGTATCAGTAACTGCATTGTAAACTTTGCTGACCCCGATAGAACCGCTTACTGTATCAGTATCTGCCATTAGAAATAGTGAATGACGATTTAGATCAAGGCTCAACTGTTTACACAGTTATCTGGATTGTATCTAGTGCGGCCTGATATATTCCAGCGCATATGTATCAGTATTGGATTGTGTACTAGTGCGGCATGTTATTACACGGCTAATCTGGTTCGTTTATGGATTGTAACGAGTGCCTGAACGCATTTTAGTTTTACGGCTATCCTGTTTAAGGTTAGGGTTTGGATTCTAGTGCTGAACCCGAAAGTACAGGCTCATCTGCATAAGTATCCTGCATTAGTAACTAGTGCTTGCCCCGAGTTTGAACAGGATAACCTGTATCAGTATCTGGATTGTAACCTAGTGATGCCCGATTAAAACCGGCTCAATCTGTATCAAGGATCTGGATTTGTATACTAGTGATGCCACGATTGAACCGGATCTTCTGTATCAGTATCTGGATTGTAACTAGTGCTGCCCTGATATAACTAGCGCATCTGTATCAGTATCTGGATTGTAACTAGTGCTGCCCTGATATAACCAAGATCACCTGTTCAGTATAATGATTGTAACTAGTGCATGCCTGATATAAACAGCTAACTGTATCTGTATCTGCATTGTAAACATAGTGAATCGCCCCATGTAACATGCCACTTCTGTTTCTGTATTGGATTGTAACTAGTGCTGCCCTGATATAACCAGCTCACCTGTATATCCCGCCTGGAATGCAGCGACCACATTGGGTGAAGTTAACTCTTTCCAGGCTGCAGGGTGCACTATAGCAGGATGTGCCCGTCAGTCTGGATGTTGGGTGTAGTAGTTTTGCCTTATTTTACTCATTTATGTATCACTGTCATATTCCGCTACGCTGTACAGAGATTATTAGTCACATTGGTCTTATGATTTTTAAAGTGTGGAGGGAAAGTGGAGAACCAGGAGGAGACCCAGAGGGGAGCGCGCAGACTCCTTGCAGATGTTGGTTTTTACCACAGCACTGCAAGGCGACTTTGCTAACCGCCGAAAGCCCCGTGCATTGTGCCGTGCGAGGCCCCTTGCCGCGCCGTGAAGAGAACCCGTTGCGGTGCCGCGCCGTGCCGAGCCCCCGTGCTGTGCCGCGCCGTGCCGAGCCCCCGTGCTGTGCCGCGCCGTGCCGAGGCCCCCATGCCGCGCCGTGCCAAGGCCCCCGCGCCGACCGGCGAGCCCCCGTGCTGCGCCACGCTTACTGCCGGGCCGCCCCGCTGCGTCCCCGACTTGATTCCTTTATGTTTTTATAAGGTTTTAGCTCTGTTCATGAGTCTGTTTTATACTTAAAGGGGTTGTATCATTACATTAAATGGCCTTCAGAATAAGGGAGACAGTGAATACAGGCAACTTTGCATTTAAGTTGTCATTAGCAAGCTTGTTCTTGTCTTAACCAGTTTTCCTTATCTTCTATTTACACTGATCTCCAGTCCTGGTCGGATCATCCTCCTTCGCATTTCACTAGTGAGAGCTCATCTTACTTTCTGTTTGGGCCCGGTCGTATTCACGGGAATGAGCAATTCTGTCTCTCTCACTCCGAGTGAAGGGGTACCAGTTTTCACTCTGCAAACAGCCGAAAGAAACAGACAACACTGCCACGGGCTTCCACAATCAGGAAAAAAACAGCACACTTGTGTGTCGATCCTGCCTGAGTCAGAGTTAAGGGGCATAGCATTTTTTCTTGCACACCCAGCAGAAAACACGACTGCCGAAGATTCTACAATCAGCAAATACAGCACAGTTGTGTCCTCGGTGCCTAACTCTCCTTTATAGAAGGTGATCTGTGCCGTTCATAGAAAGGCTGGATTCTACTGTAACAAAATCTCAGCTGTGAGAGGAGAAGAGATCAGTGCTCATTCTTGATTGGATGCAGGGGCTGGTGGTATGTATACAGCTCTTACAAAATTAGACTGCAGGGAGAGCACAGGGGACAATGTGGAGGGGGCGGGGTCTCGGGAGCCAGCATGAACAGTGACAGGGGGGAGGATGTCCACACAGGCTGGGGGGGTCAGAAAGACCCTGCATTTCAAGGTTGAGAAGCTGAGGAGCAGATATGATCAGCCGAACTTAAGAAGGCGATACATACCCTTTAATAATAAAAAAAACGTTATTTTCAATATCCACAACGCACTCACGGGAGGTTGACTAAGCGGGGACGGGCCTGAATTTTTCTTCTATCTTCCACTTTATTGTAACCATGTAACATAATGAGACTTTTACGGTAATAGTCCCTGTGACCCCCGCTGACAGGTCTGGTTTATCCTTGTGCTCCCTGTGATACAACAATTCTGCAGCCTCATCTCCTATATCTCTGTGTTGTTGCTGTTCCTCATGCTTTATCTTCCTGGAAATGTATTTCGAATCTGTAAGTTGGTGTGAACCAATACGAGAATGACATGAAACACCGACTGTCAGCACTGATGGGACAATGTCAGCCTTGCAGGGACACACCCCTTCTTGGTAACACCCACCTGACAGATTGATTGTGAACTTCTAAGATGAAAAACAGAGGAACAGCACAACACAGTCAATGTCAGCGCTGATTGGACACTCCCTCAATTGGTCACACCCATATGACAGATTCAGTGATATATTTCCAGGAGGAATAACAGAGGGACAACACAACACAGTCAATGTCATCGCTGATTGGACACTCCCTCAATTGGTCACACCCATCTGACAGATTCAGTGATATATTTCCAGGAGGAATAACAGAGGGACAGCACAACACAGTCAGTGTCAGCGCTGATTGGACACTACCTCAATTGGTCACACCCATCTGACAGATTCAGTGATATATTTCCAGGAGGAATAACAGAGGGACAGCACAACACAGAGATGTAAGAGATGAGGCTCCAGAATGTCTATTTTTACAGGGAACACGAGGATTTACTGACACAGACCTGTCAGGAGGGGTCGCACTGTGCTGATACCTCTTCGGGGAGCAGCAGTGATGGGGCCGCGCCGCTCTGTGACTACTGCAGGGGGGGCCTGAATTCTTCCTTCAATGGCTTCAATGTGTTGTGTTGGTTTTTGTTGCTGTTTTATGTGGTGAGATGTTACTTTAGTCATGAAAAGGCTGCAAATGATTGTACTTTGTGGGATTTTGTCAATGTTTCTCTGGATTTTTTGATCGTACGCAGCGGCCCAGGATCTCTCTGATGTTCTCTCCTAGGCTTTTCTGTAGGAATTGGGAAAAAGTCCCTGTAAAATGAGTGCTTTTTCTGCAAAAATTCTGAATTTGTCCTATTAAAGGGGACTCTCCTGATGGCGGATCTCTAACATATTGCTGAAACTTTATTCTATGACTGAACAGCTTTGTAAAAAAGTTAAAGGGGTGCTCTCACCATGTTGTTTCATAGAGCCTGCTCTTTCCCCAGCTTCAGGCTGTAGGTGGTTCTACAGCTTCAGGTTCCCGCTTCCTGTTCAGGCGGTGGGCGGCTCTACAGCTTCAGGTTCCCGCTTCCTGTTCAGGCGGTGGGCGGCTCTACAGCTTCAGGTTCCCGCTTCCGGTTCAGGCGGTGGGCGGCTCCACAGCAGTGACTGAAATGTCACTATGCTATTCCTAGCTGAGCCTGTTAAATTGGTAATAGAGGGTTTTAACAGCAGTACAGAAGGCTACAGAGCTCTAAAGGGTTAAAGTTGGTCAGTTAGAAACATAAACAAGTTCATCTTCTGCGGATAAGACACAGCAGGGAATGACATCAGCATCCCGACCACTGCTAGAGCAGAGAGGAGATAAGACACAGCAGGGAGTGACATCACCATCCTGACACATGCTAGAGGAGATAAGACACACAGCAGGGACGTGGCATCACCATCACCGACCACTGCATGAGGTTTGGGTGAGGAGATAAGACACAGCAGGAATAGTGGACAATATCACCATCCCGACCACTGCATAGAGAGGAGATAAGACACAGCATGGGAGAGACATTAACATCTACGGACCAATGTAGAGGAGAGAGGGAGATAAGACATCGCAGGGAGTGGGCATCACCATCCCGACCACTGCAATGAGGAAGAATTCAGGAGAGAGGAGATAAGACACAGCAGGGAGTGGTATCACAATCCCTGACCACTAGCTAGAGCACAGGAGGAGATAGACTACAGCAGGGAGTGACAGTTCCCCATCCTGATTCACTGCTTAGAGCAGAGAGGAGATACGACACAGCAGGGAGTGACGTCATCCATCCGACCACCTGCATGAGGAGAGAGGAGATAAGGGACCACGGTGCAGAGAAGTGACTAATCACCATCCAGACCACTGATAGAGGACGAGAGGAAGATAAGAACACTGCTGGGAGTGATCATCTCCATCCCGACCACTGCTAGAGCAGAGAGGAGATAAGACACAGAGGAGTGTCTTCAACACCCGAACACTGCGCATGAGGTGAGAGGAGATAAGACACAAGGCAGAGATGACCATCACCATCCCGGTCCACTGCTAGAGGAGAGAGGAGATAAAGAAACAGCAGGGAGTGACATGTTCACCATCCTGACCACTGATAGAGGTGAGGAGGAGATAAGACACAGGCAGGGAGGACATCACCATCCCGGACCACTGCTAGAGGAGAGAGAGGAGGATAATACACAGCAGGGAGTGACATCACCAATCCCGACCACTGCTAGAGAGAGAAGGAGATAAGATAAAGCAGGGAGTGACATCACCATCCACCACTGCTAGAGGAGAGATGGGAGATAATACAAAGCAGGGGTGACATCACCTCTGACCACTGATAGAGGAGGAGAAGGAGTTAAGGACCACAGCAGGGAAGTGACTCATCTCAATCCTGGAACAATGCTAGTGCAGAGAGATGGAGATAAAGGACACAGCAGGGGAGTGGACATCACCATCCCGACCACTTGCTAGAGGAGAGAGGAGATATGAGACACAGCAGGGTGTGACTTCACCAATCCTGACCATCTGCTAGAGGCAGAGAGGAGATAAGACACAGAAGGGCAGTGCATCACAATCATGACCAATGCTGAGCAGAGGGAGAGAGATCAGACACAGCAGGAGAGTGAAATCACCATGCAGACACACTAGCTAGATGGAGGAGAGGAGATAAGACCCAGCAGGGAGTGAAATCAACATCCTGACACACTGCTAGAGGAGAGAGGAGATAAGACACAGCAGGGAGACGTAATCAACGCCATCCACGACCCTGCTAGAGGAGAGAGAGGAGATAAGAAAAGCAGGAAGTAGTGACATCACCATCCTGCCATGCTGAGGACGAGAGGAGAGATAAGACTACAGCGGGAGTGAATCACCCATCACGACCATGCTAGAGGAGAGAGGAGATAAGGACACAAGCAGGGTGTGGACGTTTTTCAACCATATGGACCACTGCTTAGAGCCAGAGTGGAGATAAGACACAGCAGGGAAGTGAGTCACTTCCTGACCCACTGCTTGAGCAGAGAGGAGTTAAGACACAGCAGGGAGGTGAAGTCCAAACATCCCTGACCTCTGTAGAGCAGAGAGGAGATAAGACACACAGGGAGGGAAATCACCTTCTGACCACTGCTAGAGGAGAGAGGAGAAAGGAAAAAGCTGGCGAGTGAAATCTCCATTCTGACCTCTGCCTAGAGCAGAGGAGGAGATAAGGACACAAGCAGGGAGGGACAATCCACTCCTGACCACTGCTAGAGGAGTGAGGTGATAAGACCAGCAGGGCGTGGCGACATCAAATCATGACCAACTGCTAGAGGAAGAGAGGTGAGAAGACCACAGCAGGAGGGACTTATCATCCTGACCACTGCTAGAGAGAGAGGAGATAAAGGACACAGCGGGGTGTGACATCACCTCCAGACACCTTGCAAGAGGAGAGAGTGAGATAAGACACAGCAGGGGTGACATAACATCCCTGGACCACCTGATAGAGCAGAGTGGAGTTAAGACACAGAAGGGGGGAACATCATCTCATGACCATGCTATAGGAGAGAGAGGTGATAAGACCACAGCGGGGATTGACATCACCATACTGCTGACCACTGCTAGAGGAGAGGAGATAAGACACAGCAGGGAGTGACCACCATTTGACCACTGCTAGAGGAGATAGACACAGCAGGAGTAAGTGAATCACCATCCTCGACCAACTGATAGAGGTAGATAAGACACAGCAGGGAGTGACATCCACCATCTCTGAACCACTGCTAGAACAGAGAGGAGATAGACACAGCAGGGAGTGACATCACATTCCCGAAACAATAGGCTTGAGACAGAGAGGAGATAAGACACAGGCAGGGAGTGAACATCACACATCAAGACCATGCTAGGAAGTTGAGGTAGATTCAGACACAGCAGGGAGTGGGACATCACCATACCTGACCACTACCTAGAGCAGAGAGAGGGAGAGATAAGAAACCACAGGGTAGTGACATCACCATCCTGACCACTGCTAGGGCCAGAGAGGAGATAAGATACAGAAGGAGAGACTATCACCATCCCGACCACTGCTAGACGAGAGAGGAGATGAGGACACAGCAGGGAGTGACATCACATCCTGTCACTGATAGAGCAGACGAGAAGATACAACACAGCAGGGAGTGACAATCACCATCCTTGACCACTGATAGAGGAGCGAGGAGATAAGACCAGCAGGCGTTGGACAATCACCATCCTGACCACAGCTAGAGCAGAGAGAGGAGGATTAGACACAGCAGCGGAGTGACATCACCACCCGACCAATGCTAGAGAAGATAAGAGGAGATAAGGACTCAGCAGGGAGTGACATCACGCATCACTGCCCACTGCTAGAGGAGATAAGACAACAGCTAGGGAGTGACATCACCATATGACACTGCTAGAGGAGATAAGACACAGCAGGGTGAGATGACATTCACCATCATGACCCACTGCTAGAGGAGGAGAGGAGATAAGGACACAGCAGGAGTGACTTCAACCATACAGGACCACTGCTAGAATGAGAGGAGGTTAAGACTCAGCAGGTAGTGACATCACCATCCCGACCACTGCTAGAATGAAAGAGAGGAAGATAAGACACAAGCGGGAGTGACATCACCACCTGACCACTGCTAGTGAGATAAGACTCAGCAAGGGAGTGTGACCACATCACCATCCTTACCACTGCTAGTGGCTGAGAGGAGATAAGACTCAGCAGGGAGTCGATAGACATCACACATCCTGACCACTGCTAGAGGAGTAAGACACAGCAGGGAGTGACATTCACCCATATTACCACTGCTTAGAAGCAGAGAGGAGATAAGGACACTGCAGGGGGTGAACCTTCACCTTCCTGACCACTGCTAGAGCAGTGAGGTGATAAGACACAGCACGGGAGTGACATCACCATCAATGAACCACTGCTAGAGGAGAATAAGACACAGAGGCTGAGTTAGTGAAATCACCATCCTGTACACTGCTAGTGAAGAGAGGAGAATAAGACCACTGCAGGGTGTGACATCACCATCCGACAACTGCATAGAGAAAGAGAGGAGATAAGACACAGCAGGGAGTTGACTCACATCCTGACCACTGCTAGAGGAGAATTAGACACGAGCAGGGAGTGACATCACTCATATTACCAATGCTAGGCCCGTCAGAGAGGGATAAGACACAGCTGGAGTGAATCACCATACTGACCACTGTAGAGGAGATAAGGACACGAAGGAGTGACATCAACAATACCTACCATGATAGAGCAGAGAGGAGATAAGACACAGAGGAGTAATAGTGACAAATACACCATATGACCACTGCATAGGCAGAGAAGGTAGATCAAGACACAGAATGGAGTGACATTCACCATCCTGACCATGCTATGAGGAGATAAGGACAACAGCTAGGGAGTGGACATCACCATCCTTACCAATGCTAGAGCAGAGAGGAGATAAGACACAGACTGGGAGAGTGACATTCCACCATCATGACTCCGGCTAGAGCAGAGAGCGAGGATTAAGACACCAGAAGGGAGTGTCATACACCAATCATGACCACTGCTAGAGGACACGAACAGACACAGCATGGGAGTGAAATCACCATCCTGACCACTGATAGAGGAGTGAGAGTGGTCGGTAACCTAGTGAAGCTTGTGTACACAAGCAGGATATGAGAACTGCTTTAACTCTGAATGAAAGCAAAATCAGAACAGCAATGTCTTTGGGAATAGTATTTTATGTAAGTATGCTGCAGGGTGTGGTTATTGTTGGGCTTTTCCAGGGGAAACGTGTGAAAGATATTTTTAAGTTTAAAATCTTCCGGCAAAAAACCTCGTAACAAAAACTAGACAGGAAAAGGCAGACACCTTTTCTTTTTTTTTTGACTGTGTGATTTAAAAGTGCAAGAAGAAAATAAATCCTGGTGCATCCTGGGAATATCTACAGGAAATCCGAGGTATAGAATGGGCGTAATGAGTGAGTAAGATGTCTCCCCAATATAGGCAGTGATGAATGTGATCCCAAGAGCTTACAATCTATGAAGAGATAGAGGACACAAGAGGAGTGAGGGCCCTGATCACAAGAGCTTACAATCTATGTGAGAGTTAGAGGAGGACACAAGGGGGAGTGAGGAAACCCTGATCACAAGAGCTTACAATCTATGGAGAGAGAGAGATCACAAGAGGAGTGGGGCCCTGATACATCAAACGAGGCTTATAGATCTTCATGAGGAGATAGAGGACACTAGAGGAGTGAGGCGTCCATGAGCACAAGAGCTTACATCTATGAGGAGATAGAGGACCATCAAGACGGAGTGAGGGTCCTGATCACACTAGCGCTTACAAATCAATGAGGAGTTTTGAGGGGACCCAAGAGGAGTGAGGGCAACTTGATCACAAAGAGCTATACAATCTATGAGGAGATCGGAGATATGACACATAGAGAGTGAGGGCAATGATCACAAGAGCCTTACAGATCTATGAGGTGATAGAGGACACAAGAGGATTCGTGATGGGTCATTGTTCAACAAGGAGCTTATATCTATGAGGTGGATTGAGGAGAAATCGAGGAAAGGTGAGCGTACCTGATCACAACACAGCTTAAATATCTATGTGGAGACAGAGGATACTCAATAGGAGTGTGGGCCCTGATCACATGTGTTACAATCTATTGAGGAAGATAGAGGGTGGAAAAGAGGAGGAGGGTCCTGATAACAAGAGCTTACAATCTATGAGGGTTAGAGGACACAAGAGGTAGTGAGGGCCCTGATCACAAGAGCTTAAAATCCTATGGGGAGATTAGAGGAGACAAGTGGTGTGAGGGTCCTGATCCACAGGATTACAATCTTATGAGAGATAGAGGACACAAGAGGAGTGAGGGCCCTGAATCTCAAAGAGATTACATATCTATGAGGTTATAGATGGGAACACACAAGAGGATGGTGAGGGTCCTTGGATCACAAGAGCTTAACAATCATGAGGATGAGGATAGAGGGGAAACGAAGAGGAGTTGAGGGACATGATCACAAGAGCTTAAATCTTATGGGAGAGAAGAGGACACGGAGGAGTTTCCGGGGTAGAAGGCATCGTGTGCAGTGTCTGGGGTAGAGGCATCGGTGCAAGTGTCAGGGAGCGGTTAAGAGGGCATCGGTGCAGTCGTCGGTGGGGTAGAGGCATCGGTGCAGTGTGCGGGGTAGAGGCATCGGTGCAGTGTCCGGGGTAGAGGCATCGGTGCAGTGTCCGGGGTAGAGGCATCGGTGCAGTGACGGGGTGTTAGAGGCCACCTTTAACTTGTTGGCCCCCCCCCCCCCTCCCCCCCCCCCCCCCCCCCCCCCTTGGGGGGGGGCACCCCCCCCCCCCCCCACCCCCCCCCCCCCCCCCCCCGACCCGTTGGTGTGGACTGTTTTTGTCCGGCTGCAGTTGTTCAGGGGTTGAGGCATCGGTGTGCAGGTTTCCCGGTACACTGGTGGAGGCTTCGGCGAGCGTCAGGTACGGGGTGGAAGGCCAAGGCGCAGTGTTCCGGTCAGTGACGGATCAATTGGTGAGGCGGTGGACGGCCACCGGCGACAGTGTCCGTTGGGCGAATCGGTCTTAAGGCTGGTCGATTGGGTGAAGGGGTGAGGCCCGGCGAGCAGTGTCCGGTACGGGGTGGAGGCCCCGGCGCAGCGTCCGGTACGGGGTGGAGGCCCCGGCGCAGTGTCCGGTGCGGGGTAGAGGCATCGGTATATCAGATAGATGAGCTGGGTTGATGCATTCACAACAGATCAGAGAGAGCAGAGTTTGGGGAGTCGGATTAGTGAGGAGTTTTATCTGCTCATTACTGGATTCTCGTCGGATTTCCAGCAGATTCCGCCTTTGATCTGACTGTTTCCAGCGCCGTGTAGAATTCAATAGACAATCGGTGCTGCAGTCTGCACAGAGCGGGTTTTCTACTGAAGCCGCCGTCCGTCCTGCGGAGGATACAACATGTTCTGTCTTCCGTCTGATTCCCGTGCAGCTCAATCTCGTGCCAAAAACTGCAGCCCAGCAATGTTCTAAAGCCGGCGGAGCTTGGGCGGCGTCTCAACATTGCTGTGTAGACTGAACCTGAGAGTAATCAGGGTGAGAAGGTGTCGGGGCAACCACAAGGGTTTTGCAGTTCCCCAGGCAGGTTCTTGTCTGGGAACAGGATGGGGAAGGGATTGATTATAGGGAGGAAGACCTGAGCGACACTCCACACCCTAAAATACAGCGTCGGATCTAGAGAGGACGCGATGTGGCAGTCACTGGGGTTATGTAATAGTGCAGGGGTGATGCCCTGGGAAGAGCGGTGTAATTGGGCGTCAGCAGCGCTGTCTCGGCACTGGGAACCAGATCTGCTGGCATTGTAGATGGTAATGGAGTCACTTGTGATCTCATTATGGTAATGTGTCCGATTCCATGAATATCAGTTAATAACTTATAATAAGGTTCCTTTATTCTGTAACAAATCTTTGGAGCCCATGGTCACTCCGGATCCGCGGGCCGGTGGCCGTCCCGGAGGGGCCGCGGGCCGGTGGCCTTCCCGGAGGGGCCGCGGGCCGGTGGCCTTCCCGGAGGGGCCACAACCTACAGCCCCATGAATTCTAGCTATGCTCCTCGGGTGTACAGGGTTTTTAGCAGATTTAGGCATCTGGTGGCATTGTTTCTGACTGTGATGGGGGTAGGTTAAACTACGGCACGGATTTTCTCAGACGTGGATTTTAACCCATTGCCGACAATGGACTTACTGGTGCGCCCTGTTGTCTGTAAGGTCCTATGTAACTGGCTAAATTTATAATCCTGCTCTAAAGGAGGCTGCTAATTGCAGCTGACACTCACGGTTAACAGCAGGGAACGGAGCCGGCTCTAATCCCTGCTGTTTATCCATTCAGATGCTGCAGTTGTGGTACATAAGTGAATAAGAAACAGAGCTGCGCATTGTTTCTGCCTTCGGTCAGCACTCCAAACCCTACATATTCGCCGTTCTGACCTCCAGAAAACAGATACCACCTCAATTATACTGAAGAGAGAACGACATCAAAGCAAACCCCCGCAACCCTGGTGCAAGAAGGCTTTTTTTCACTTTTTTTTTTTTTTCCGGTTCCCAGTATTTTCTATGGTGATCGGCGCCCTCATAGGTCTATGTGGATGGAACAATAAAAAAAGTTACGGCTCTTGGAAGGCAGAGAGGAAAAAAAATGAAGAGCCAAAAAATTATGACCGGCTGCCAGTAAGGGGTTAGAGTACTAAGGTTTCAGGTCGTCCATATGGACTCCATTCGGTTCCTGCTCTGGGCGGGCCTTTTGCGGTTAGCCCCCTTGAAAGGGGGCCAAAACCTCTTCCAAATCGGTGGAGAAAACTACTGTTGTGCAAAGGTTTGGGAAACCATGGATGAAATCGGGTGGTGGTGCGGGATCCCCGTCGGATACTTTAAGCCTTTTGGCCATGTTAAAACCGGCAGAAAAAAATTTTGCACTGGTGATTTTAGCTGCAATCCAACTTCAAATCTGCAGCAACCTCCTCGCATGGAACCTGCGCGCTGTGCGCAGTCGCCCCCTTTGTGAAAAGGTGGAAAATCCAAACGACGATTGCGGATTTAAAAAATCTGCCCCCCATAGAAAACATCAGTGTCAAACAGGAGGAGGGTCTGTAAGTTTCAATTTCCCTGAAAAAGTTGAAGTTAATCCTATTAATTTTTTTTTTGAAAAGTGACGGGGATTAGGCGATTTCCAGGTGAGGCGAGTGCAGTTGCGAAAATAAGGTTTTGGAGAAAATGTTCTAAAGGGTGGGGGAATGTCAGATATCCTTTTTAAAAACGGCTAAGGGCAGGGTGAGTATACATGAAATCCCCTCATTTCAGATTGAGAGAAAAAATTGATTTTCCCCAAAAGTTTAATAATGGGACATCCCCCCCAGGCATGGGCATCGTGCCGTTGGCCACACTGCTTCCGCAAAAAGGGCCCTGACCTAAGAAAAAATCCCTCGGGGAACCCTGGCTTGTTTCTAAATACAACCTAAACCTTTTTTAAAATGAATACCCCTTCCATTAGAGATGCATTAAACTTTGTATAATTATGGTGCACTTCACCCCCCCCCCTTGTAATTCTTGTTTTGTGAATTCTTTTTTTAAACCTCAAGATCTATGTTCATTTTCTATGTGTTATAATTTCACTTATGTGACGTTTTACTGTTATGCTATACATTTACTTCCAAAATGTATTCCCACTTATGACTAAGTGACTTAAAGAAAACATCAGTAGTGTGGACCTTATGTATGAAAATGTCCTAGCAGTTAGACTTCTCTGTTGCCCATAGCGACCGGTCAGAGCCCATAGCGACCAGTTAGAGCTCACCTTTCATTTTTAATGCAACCAATCAGAGCTCAGCTTTTATTTTTTTTAGCACACTGAATGAGAAAGCTGAGCTCTAATTGTTTGTATCAGAAATGAAGGCTGACCTCTGGTTGCTATGGGAAACGGTCTTACTGCTAAACAGTTTTCATATATATGAGATAGAAGCTAAGCTCTGGTCGCTATGGACCCTGGTTGGCTGTGAGCTCTGGTTACTACGGACTCTGGTTGCTATGAGCTCCAGTTACTACAGACTCTGGTTGCTATGAGTTACAGTTACTATTGACTGTGGTTGCTGTGAGCTCTGGTTGCTACGGGCTCTGGTTACTACAGACTCTGGTTGCTACGGGCTCTGGTTACTACAGACTGGTTGCTACGGGCTCTGGTTACTACAGACTCTGGTTGCTACGAGCTCTGGTTGCTACGGACTCTGGTTGCTACGAGCTCTGGTTACTACGGATGCTAGTTGCTACGGGCTCTGGTTGCCGTGGGCTCTGGTTGCTGTGGGCTCTGGTGGCTGTGGGCTCTGGTTGGTGGCTACGGGCTCTGGTTGGTGGCTACGGGCTCTGGTTGGTGGCTACGGGATCTGGTTGGTGGCTACGGGATCTGGTTGGTGGCTATGGGATCTGGTTGGTGGCTATGGGATCTGGTTGGTGGCTATGGGCTCTGGTTGCTACGGGCTCTGGTTGGTGGCTACGGGCTCTGGTTGCTGGCTACGGGCTCTGGTTGCTGCGGGCTCTGGTTGCTGGCTGCGGGCTCTGGTTGCTGCGGGCTCTGGTGGCTGCGGGCTCTGGTTGGTGGCTATGGGCTCTGGTTGGTGGCTACTATGGGCTCTGGTTGGTGGCTACTATGGGCTCTGGTTGGTAGCTAAAATGGGCTCTGGTTGGTAGCGGCTATGGGCTCTGGTTCGTTGCTGCGGGCTCTGGTTGGTGGCTACGGGCTCTGGTTGCTGGCTACGGGCTCTGGTTGCTGGCTACGGGCTCTGGTTGCTGGCTACGGGCTCTGCTATAAGGTCTAATTTGTTGCTACGGGCTCTGGTTACTACGGGCTCTGGATACTACGGGCTCTGGTTACTTCGGGATCTGGTTACTACGGGCTCTGGTTGCTACGGGCTCTGGTTACTACGGGCTCTGGTTACTACGGGCTCTGGTTACTACGGGCTCTGGTTGCTGCGGACTCTTGTTGCTGCGGACTCTAGTTGCTACAAGCTCTGGTTGCTACTGGCTCTGCTATAAGGTCTAATTTGTTGCTATGGGCTCTGGGCTGTGGGACTCTGGCTGCTGCGGACTCTGGCTGCTGCGGACTCTGGCTGCTGCGGACTCTGGCTGCTGCGGACTCTGGCTGCTGCGGACTTGGCTGCTGCGGACTCTGGTTGCTGTGGACTCTGGTTGCTGTGGACTCTGGTGGCTGTGGGCTCTGGTTCCTGTGGACTCTGGTGGCTGCGGGCTCTGGTTGCTGCGGGCTCTGGTGGCTGCGGGCTCTGGTTGCTGCGGGCTCTGGTGGCTGCGGGCTCTGGTGGCTGCGGGCTCTGGTTGCTGGCTGCGGGCTCTGGTTGCTGCGGGCTCTGGGTGGGTGTGGGCTCTGGTTGCTGCGGGCTCTGGTGGCTGTGGGCTCTGGTGGCTGCGGACTCTGGTGGCTGCGGACTCTGGCTGCTGCGGACTCTGGCTGCTGCGGACTCTGGCTGCTGCGGACTCTGGCTGCTGCGGACTCTGGCTGCTGCGGGCTCTGGCTGCTGCGGGCTCTGGCTGCTGCGGGCTCTGGGTGCTACGGGCTCTGGCTGCTGCGGTCTCTGGCTGCTGCGGTCTCTGGCTGCTGCGGTCTCTGGCTGCTTCGGGCTCTGGCTGCTACGGGCTCTGGTTGCTACGGGCTCTGGTTGCTACGAGCTCTGGATACTACGGGCTCTTGTTGCTGGAGCTCTGGCTGCTGGGACTCTGGCTGCTGCGGACTCTGGCTGCTGCGGACTTGGCTGCTGCGGATCTGGCTGCTGCGGACTCTGGCTGCTGCGGACTCTGGCTGCTGCGGACTCTGGCTGCTGCGGACTCTGGCTGCTGCGGACTCTGGCTGCTGCGGACTCTGGCTGCTGCGGACTCTGGCTGCTGCGGACTCTGGCTGCTGCGGACTCTGGCTGCTGCGGACTCTGGCTGCTGCGGACTCTGGCTGCTGCGGACTCTGGCTGCTGCGGACTCTGGCTGCTGCGGGCTCTGGCTGCTGCGGACTCTGGCTGCTGCGGTCTCTGGCTGCTGCGGGCTCTGGCTGCTGCGGGCTCTGGCTGCTGCGGGGCTCTGGCTGCTGCGGACTCTGGCTGCTGCGGACTCTGGCTGCTGCGGACTCTGGCTGCTGCGACTCTGGCTGCTGCGGACTCTGGCTGCTGGGGGACTCTGGCTGCTGCGGGACTCTGGCTGCTGCGGACTCTGGCTGCTGCGGACTCTGGCTGCTGGGGGACTCTGGCTGCTGCGGACTCTGGCTGCTGCGGCTCTGGGCTGTGCGGACTCTGGCTGCTGCGGACTCTGGCTGCTGCGGACTCTGGCTGCTGCGGACTCTGGCTGCTGCGGACTCTGGCTGCTGCGGACTCTGGCTGCTGCGGACTCTGGCTGCTGCGGACTCTAGTTGTTACGAGCTCTGGCTGCTGCGGACTCTGCTATAAGGTCTAATTTGTTGCTATGGGCTCTGGTTGCTATGAGCAACAAGGACAGTCTTACTGCTAGACTGTTTTCATACATAAGGCCCAATATGCATAGGAGTCCTGCAGTCTCGCCCACACAGCCAGTGCTGCACTCGGTGCACAAATCCACATGACAAATCTGCGTCCTGTTCTCCGTGTGTGAACGCGGCCCTGCAGACCTCGCCGGTGGCGTGAGGGGGGGGTGGGGGGCCCTTCTCTTTTGTGGGGAAAGGGTTTTAAAGTAGTTCGTTGCTGGAGG
>JAODAL010024610.1:0-60231 GCA_025379985.1 Phyllomedusa bahiana | reverse complement strand
TTTTTCTATTTTATGTGTGCGGGAAAACAAAAATCGCAATTCTTCACAGTTTTTTTTTTTTTTTTTTTTTTACGCTGTAACGGGTAGTTAAAAATTGACAGATTCATAGGCTAGGTCGTTAACGATGCAACAATACCAAATATGTGTACTTAATTTATTTTTTTATCTTTTTTGGGGTGACTAGTTAATTGTAATGGGAAAAGGTCAGTGTGTTTTTACTTTATTTTTTTGTGCGTTTGTGTTTAACATTTTTCTTTTTTCACTTATTTTTATTTTCACTTATTCCCACAGGTGATTTGACTTCAGCAACCTGCAGATAAGGCTATGTTCACACGGGGGAAATTGGGCCGCATTTCACCACGTATTTCATGCCATACTGCGCTCAAATACGAGCGAAATGCGCCCCAGTCATTACGGTAATCCTCAGTTCTCATAGAGGACTATGGATTACGCCTCCTTTACCCGGGCGTACAATACGACGCGTGAGGAGATAAGTGACATGTCATTTATTCACGCCGCTTACGCCCTGCAATTAAACGTGTGAACATAGCCTTACTGTTATCATACTGAACAGTACATGCCTGTCCTGTTATGTGTGAGTGAACCTTTATCACCATGGTTATAGCGGCACATCCTATTGAGGTAAATCACTCACATTCGGGACGTGACGGTACGAAGAGGTTAATAAACTTCTGTTACATGGATACCAATGGTCATATGACAGGTGTGTTGTTCACATGACTGTTTTGTCCATACAGTTACTCCATGGCAGCCATTACTATGGACAGGAATTTGGGCTATACCATTTTTTTTCTAGCTAGGGGCAGGGATATAACAAAGGTACAGGAGCAGAATGTTTAATGCATGCATATTAGAAAGTTGCATGGTTTCCTATTATATACATAATAAATAAAAACATAATAAAGACCTTATAAAGTGGACAACCCCTTAAAGGAATTTTCTTTATAAAAATGCAGATTTATTTCATTCTTCATGGAGGTTGTAATAGTTTACATGAAAAATCTAGACATAGTTGTATTCTACAGTTGTCAGCATCTGTGTCCTAGTCTTTTTGTCTCAAGCCCCTTTCGTTCTCCATTTTGCTTCCATCAGGTAACCACACTGTCTTGTCTGTCATATACTCTAAAAATATAGGTTTGTCTAGAACAGGTTTTTTTACTCTTAAAGGGGTTTTGCCACAAAGTAAAATTGACGTGAGAAGCTTGCAAACTAAATAATAAACATTTTCACCATTCATTATTATTAAAAATTCTGGACCATTTATGTTTTAGCTGCTCCTTTAGTGATCCATTGTTTACCCGCTCGTCTCCAGGGGATACGACCAGGCTGTGAGCGCCTCAGTTTCCCGGGCATCACATGCTCAGACATTCACTTCTCATCTCAGGCAGCTACTTTAGTGTTCAAACCCCGGGTGCTGTCATTCTACTCCTGTTCTATGTACTCATTAGTAATTAGTCAAACAGTGCAAATAAATAAAAAAAAGAAACCTCAATGAGCTATGTGCATTGATAAAGAGAAAAAAAAACACAGGTTTGGTTCCTGCAGTGATTTGAACCTAGGACCCTTGTGCTTTGAGGTAAAAGCTTTAACTTTGAGCTACTCACAGCTTTATATATAAACAAACCTTTCTGTGACTAAAGAGAGGAAAGGCCTGGCGATGTCATCCTGCTGGATCACATGATATGCAATTCAAATCACACACGCCCCCTTCTGAGCAGACAGAGCTGAAGAGCTGGAGGCAGGAGGTATGAAATGAGATTGTGGCAAAACCCCTTTAACATAAACATATAGCAAACTACAAGCATTCAGTAGTTCCACCCCCTCAATGTACTAGAATAGATCGTGCATGCTGTCAACTGATTGTCAGTAGTGTGTGGTTAACTATTTATATTGAGTCATGTACATTAATATTGTAACGTATCAAACATCATATTTAACAGATGGTGGAGTCATTAAAGAAGTACAAGAAGGACTTATATGCCTTTCTTAACACATATAATAAAACACGTTATGGTTACTAGATTCTGATCCAGGGATCTTTACTGCATATTCGGAGTCAGGAAGGGAGTATGGGGCCATTGGCGTCCACCTACTAGGGTTTTTACCTTTCTCTAGATGAACCTAGTGTTATTGTTGGTTGGATTTTATGGACCTGAGTGTTTTTACAGCCTTATCTATTATGTTACTTAATATTGTTATTGTACAGAATTTCAGAAAAATATGGAGTGATGGCAGCAGAGTTTAAAGAAAGCACTGTTTTTGTAAATTGGTCATTTCAGGCCCCTAAAGATTGCAGCTGGCATAATTTGTGGATAATAATCTCAGGTTTTAATCTTCTCCTCCCTCACAGCAAATGGGAAGGTCCAATTGTATTGTTCATCCTGAGCTTACAGGTTCATCAGAATGCGAGAATTACAGTAAAGACTTATATAAACAGATTGGTAAAAGATAAGAAGCAAATCCGTAATACAATTTCTTAAAAATGTGTTTAATGAATTAACCACAAAGAATTATATGCCAGTCAGAGGCCATGAAAAGTTTGGAGACATCTGCCTATTGGCTGCTTTTCTTGTTTCAGGTGCTATTATTACCAAGCATCTGTTGTACAGGACATCTAACCCCAAGAATCAGCTCCCAGATCCTCCATTAGGAGGGTTGCAAATTTTGGTGTTTTTCATGCAAATGAATATGTCTAAGCCTTCGGCTAATCAGATGTTTTTGCTGTAAAGTAAGACGACGCAAAAACACTGTGGATATAATCAGTATTTAGTTGCAATAGAACTACAACTCCCAGCATTCCCTGACTTTTAATTAAACCTGTTGCTAAACACCATAAATATCTAGTACAAGTGGTTAATGTAGCAGACACTAGAGTCCAAACTTCAAATTTAGGGGCTACAACCCTAACCTCTTTAGACAAAGGCCGTAAAAGAACATATGCAGGCTCAGACTAGCCCACAGAGGAACAGTGGGCCCCTGACCATGGCAGGCCTGGAGTTTCTTTTAGGGTATGTTCACACGGAGTAATTTCGGCACGCTTTTCGCCACGTATTTGCACTCTACTATGGGCGAGATGTTTGCTGAAATTACGGTAATCCATAGTTCTCATGGAGAACTATGGATTACGCCTCCTCTCCTCGCTCATACAATACGATCATATTGTATGCACGGGGCGATAAGTGACATGCCGCATGTAATGCTAATCTGTGGGGCCGGCGGGCTGCCGCCCCCCCCCCCCCCCTGCGCCGCGGGAGTAGGCGCTGATCAGAGCGAGCTCTTGAGACACACGATGTACTGCGGCGCATACTATACATGCCGCACTAAATTGTGTGAACATACCCTTAGGCCTCGTTCACACGGCTTATTCTGCCGCGTATTGGCGCCGTACTGCGCCGTAAACAATGCATTGTCTATGGGGCCGGGAGCGGCGCCCCCGCCGCGCTCCGGCCCTGCCCCCGTCCCGCCCCTTATTCACGGCGGATTTTTGCGCGCAAAAAGGCGCACAAATCCGTCGTGAATAAGCGTGTGAACACGGCCTTAAACTGCATACACATCCTTGGGAGGGGCAGAAACAAAGAGGCAAAAAGCAAGAGGCAGAGTATAAGATGCATGTACAGAAGCTGAAAGGTGGGCCCCCGGAATGAAATCTCACTGGTGGGCCCTGGGCACCCCAGTTTGACACTGCTTATACGTTATAGATGATGAAGCAGTGCTGTGTGAGCATTGAAAACCTGATACTGCATCCTGCTAGCAAAGAAAAGGAGGCTGTAGTCCCAGTGAGTGCATACACCAGGTCTGTGGAGTCAGTAAGCCAAAGCTCCGACTACGACTCCCCAATTTCCCTGACTCCCGACTCCACATCCCTGGCTTACACCATTCAACATTGAGGATCAATGTGAAAATAATTCTCATATATCAAAGGGAAATTCTATTTAATCTATCAATTTCTCAAGAATATCTGTTTCTGGGAAAGCTGGGTGGTCATGACAGAGGTTGACACCCAGTATTCCCAGACTCAGGATTTTAACACAAGGGTCTTAGTGACAAACCATGGGGACGTGTAGTGGCAACCAAACTGGCTGTCACCCAGCTTTCCTAGAAAAGGATAATGAAGAGGCTGATGAATAAAATGTATGACAACCTGATAGAAAAGGACTTTTAAATGAATTTATTTGGATTTTAAGGGTAATTGGTACAATATTCAGGCCTTTATAATATTACACATATATACAAAGAGTTCCCCCATTTGTATACTGACCTTTATTGCTGGTAGCGGAGTGCAGAACAGCCGTGACTAGAAGCACCGACAGGCAGACGACTCTCTGGATCATTCTTAGCTGTCGCTAGCGATCTTGCTGCACATACGGGGTGTCTCGCGGTATTATTCGATGGTTCTTTCTGCGGATTTCATACAACGCCGCTTCTGTAGGAAAACAATGGATAAAAAATCCCAATATTAATCTATATGATTGATTTCTATTCATCCGCCTCTCCAATTCATCACAGACAGTATAGTCTATCAAATCTGTCAGTGCAGCCTCCCTGTCAGACAGCCGTCTCTATACTGGCAACTGTCTCACTGACGAACAGTCTTTTCTGAGATTTCAGTAATCTATCCCAGACTGTCTAAAGGGTTAAATGGAATACCTGAATTGTCCAATGTTAAAGACTTAGTGCTACATAATTATGCCTCTAATGACACCTACCCCAACCCCACTGTCCTGTTTCCCTGTCTCGTTCATCTTCCAGGCTCCCTATTTCATATCACAGGCTGCAGTCTCTCTCCGTCAGTCCATAATCTCAATGTCACAGGTTGCATTTACTATCCATAGTGCCCCCCATTTTCTATTGCTATACTCCCCCCACCGTCAGTTCTTCAACCTGCCCATCTGCTCCTAGTGCAATGTGTCCCTGTGTGCAGTGGGATTATGCTGGATGGAGATGCTGTACCAATTGCTCTGCTCTGGATCAATGCTCTGCTGTATTAGATGCTGCTTTCGTGATGTGGGGGATGCTCTGCAAGAATGCACAGCCCTAGGAGGATGCTCTGCAGCTGCACCTAGAATCATGTTGCTCACCTGTTATGCTCTGCCTTGGGTGGGGGGCGATATTAGAGGATTATAGTGCAGGAAAAAATATTTAAAAAAAAGGTTGTATATCAGCCAGGTTGGTGACTCCGCTGGAGAAGGAATGATCTGCTGAGAGGTGTACTCCAAGGGGTGGGATAGATGCTCTGCTCTAGGGGAGATGCTCTGCGTTGGGAGGGAGATGTTGAGCTTCAGGGGGATGCTTGGCTCCGGGGGAGGGTCTGTGTAATGTCCTTAGGATGGAGCAGAGTCTAGCAGCACTGCAGGATGACATCAGCCGTAGACTGGCAGCTCCACAGAGCCAATGGGAAAGCTGCTGCAGGTGGTGGAGAGGAGAGGAGGGCGGCGGTGGTCCTTACCCCCCCTCCCTTCCCCTCCACTACCTTGTGCTTCATGTCCTCTCTGTTTCTCTCCCCTCCCTCTCCCCCACCCACCATATTACATTCTGTCTTCCCACATTAGTGTCTCTACAAGGTCCCTACAGCCAAGGCGTGAGATGAAGGGAAGGACATAGAGGGGCACAAACATTTTCTCTAGCTAAAAATAAGATGGCGTTTGTGTAAATATATGAGGGAGGACCATACATAATTCAGTGTATGGATCAACATTATATATATGTAATATACATACAGGAAAGACTTGGTAGTGATGTCTGTCCTGGCAAGGCTACAACAGGTGATCTGCACAGAAGAGATAGGGCTCAGCTGATGAGCGTAGAACCCATTGTGGTAATTAGAAGCAATTAACCCCAAGGCAGAAAACATGAGGCTTTTACATGGAAAACTTGTGAATGAATTCATTCATCCTTTCTTGGGATATGTATACACTGACATTCTATTAATGTGGCATGTAATTTTCCAGATAATCCAGACAGAGAGAACTGACTCATATGCTCTATAAATTGGGCTAATTTAAGGTAAAATAGTGCCCTTCCCCCACAAACTTCCCATAAAGAAGGAGGTCTTGGATTACCCTGTGACCATCACAAAAAGTAAAACTATAACCTTCTGGCGTGGGCTCCAGTTACTCCTACAAATAGGTTTATGCAATTTTATATGACTCTGTGATAATCTAGATAATCTGATAATTCAGCACCAGCCATATCACATTAATGTCAGATTAGAGAAATTGTGTTGTATGTAATTCTTGCTTGGATTCCGTGTCGGACAATTGTGACGTGGATTAGCCACATAACTAGCAAAACTATGTTCAAAATATATAGGAAAGAAGTATGTTAGTTCACCCCAGATATACTTCCAAATATTCCAAATTCCTTTTGTATCGTCCAGTTTTCAATCCTTATGCACGGATCAACCGTCGACCCACGGTATATTTTCAATTACAACAGGAGAAAAGATCCAGCGAGGTTCACTAAAAGCAGGTTACTTTATTTTGTCTCAGATATAAACAGCAGCATTAAAAAGTGCAGATACTGGAAGCACGCTTACACGTTACGGACCCTACAAGGTCCTTGTTCACAGCCTCAGGCCTCAAGCTGTGAACAAGGACCTTGTAGTGTCTGTAATGCATAAGCGTGCTTCCAGTATCTGCACTTTTTAATGCTACTGTTTATGATATCTGAGACAATATAAAGTAACCTGCTTTTAGTGAACCTCGCTGGATCTTTTCTCCTGCTCCAATTGGAAATATGTCCAAAATAGCAGTGAAAACTGCCTCTGCAATATTGAAACCCATGGCAGAAATCTGCCTCGGATTCTTCCATTTGTAAAAATCTGACATGTGAATTTAGCCTTACTGCAGAATTTAAAGAATGTTTTTTTTGTAAAATTGACTCTTCGAGTATGTTCACATGGCGTAATTGCTGCGGGTACAGTACGCGCCGCAATACGCCGGGTGTTTTGGGAGTTGCGCTGATCACCGCGTACTCCCAAAGTACGGGGGGGCCGGCAGCCCACTGGCCCCATTGACATGCATTACTCGCGGCACGTAATCGCTGCGAATAATTGACATGTCACTTATCTCCCCGCGCGTACAATACGATTGTATTATACATGCGGGGGGACGAGGCATAATCCATAGTTCTCTATGTGAACTATGGATTAACGTAATTGCGCCGCGCATCTCGTCGTGTATTAAGCGCAAATACGCAGTGAAATGCACGCCGCAATTACGCCGTGAGAACATACCCTAAAATGTATACTTTACAAGGCTAGAAAGTAGACCGCTTCCCATTAGTTGAGTGCCCACACTCCTACTCAGGAGGAAAATTCTGGAGAAAGTCCACAACATCATTTGATAAGAGCATGGCGTCTACCGAAAACGTAGGGTCATCTCTAAAGTTGAAGAGATTCAGTCTTCTTTATTGGCTAAGGGCCTGTGGCAGCTGATAAGGGAATCGCCGGTCTCCACAGGATGCCATTGCAAGACCCCCGGACGAGAAGATCATATTTATATGTGTTTATAATTTCTGGATGACACAAAAAAAGAAGATGGCGTCTGGCTGCTTGTCAATCTAGCTGACTCTCGTGAAACTACGCTAGCTAGTAGGCTTATGTTTAGATAAGATAAGATACTCGCGTGTAACACTTGCTTCGTTGATTCTATGAACTCATCAAAAACCACTTGAAATGAATGTTAACCAATCATATTCCTTGGTGGTTACACCCTGTTGCAAAGGTTTAAATAAAGGAGGTTCAGCCCCTCCATTCTTTGGAGTTTCTGCTGAGTTCAACACCTGAGTGGGCTCTGTCCTTCACCCGTCGCGACGCCATTCACCTACAACACGTGGCCTGATCCCCTGTCTGGCGGACCACCTGTCTCAGTCTGCCATAACAGCAGCCCATGCTGTTGTTGCCTTTTTCTTCATTGACTTTACCCCACATCTCATCTTTCTGCCATGTTCAGCTTTTGTCTGTCCTACAATCCAGATTCTGTGTGTCATGCTAATTATGTATCTATTAAAGAGACGTCTATGTAAAGCTTCTTTGTGCCTAGTGATATTATGCCGCTACTGTTTTCATCACACAGATTGTATATGTTGGATGTCTATGTATGTGTGTGACGGGGGATAGTTCACTTTGTAACTGTTTTCTTTTCATTACTTTCTATTGTTGAATACATTTCTGTAAATTGTGATAAAACCTTTTCCATAGACAAAAAAACTATCTAATAAAAGATGAATGTTTCTGTATAGCTAGAGAGAAAATGAATGAACCCAGAATCAATGGGTGCTGATGGCTGCTGAGATTATCAAACATACTGGATTATCAGATCGTCATGGGAAAATAAATACTTACATTTTAGGGTGAAGGTAGGGTACAGTGATGATTGCACTGTGACTTTTTTTTTACTGTAGATGGAAAAATGTGCCTATCAAGGGACTTATTTTCTAATAGGGAACAATGGAAGTCACAGTAATGGTTATACCATGATTCACATTTGGCTTCTTCCTGCTGTGCAGCCCCAATCTAAGGCTGCAACTCCACAGTGACTCATCTGGTGTAATGCATTGTCAGTCACTCAGGCTAGGTTTACAGCCGGTGTCGGACTGGGATGCCTGGGACCCACAGGTGGAGTTTAACTCTAGGGGCCCACCAGTTTAGCTATTTCTGGGCCCACCAGTGGAGTTTATTTTAGGAGCCTACCCTACAGCTACTGTAAATGACTGTACATCTCTCCTATACTCTGTATCTTGCTTTTTGCCTCTTTTTCTATACTTTTTTGCCTCTTTTGAAGATGTATATGCAGTTAAAAGTCTCCAAGTCTACCATGCTAAGGGGCCCATTAGGGAATTCTCCTATTTCCCTGTGGGCCAGTCCGAGCCTGTTTACAGCACGTTATTCATTACGTTGCAAGTATTCATTGAGGCATTAGGGAAAAAGGTACCCTGACGGATACTGCAGCATAGCCATGGTGGGCCCATAAACATTAAAAGAACAAATATAGTCCTATCTGAACTACCTGTGCTCTATTTTTCGGCAGTATACGCGTTTCCTGCAGGACACAAAAGTGTAGTAGACCATGCTTTTGTGTCCTGCATTAAAAACATATACCACCAGCAAATAGAGCAAATGTAGTCCAAATAGGATTACCTTTGTTCTATTAATGTCTAAGGCCCACCATGGCTACATTGCGATATTTATTGTGGTACTTCTCCCCAATACCCTGACGGATACCTAGGAGTGCAATGAAACAATGGGGTGTGAACCTATCCTTACCTTAGCATAATAGAGGGATACAATACACCCAATTAGTACCCCAATCGCATTATCTGAGGTTCTGAACTAAAGGATGTTGAAAAATTATCTAAGGACAGTGTAATAAAGGGAAGTGCTGACCTTCTAATTGGGTGGCACCCTGTGTGGCAGATTCTGTTACTAAACTTTATTGGTAGAGTACACAAATAGCAGTGCATAAATATAAGCTGACCAAATAACAATGCTATTCAGTGTCCCCACCACCATACACTGCCAAGATAATGTACTGCACAGTACTAGTAACAAGTAACAATGTGAGACAATGCTGCCATGCAGTGCTAAAATAATGCATACAGTGACAAAGTAACAGCTCCATACGTGAAGTAATTAAATACCAGTGTCACCAATGTTTAAATAATTCTGCTGTACAATTGATACTAAGATTCAAGGCACTCACTAGGCATGGATGCTGGGTCACCCCAATATGCCCACATGATGATAATGATTTTAAATTAAGGAGATATTCCCACCATACACATTGATGGCATATTGCTAGGATGTGCCATCAATGTGTGAAATGTGTGGGTTCACCTTTGGGACCTGCACCCATTTCAGGAACTTAAATAATCACATAAAAAGCGATCAGCTTACCTCAGTCCTGACTAAGCCAGCTGAAGAGGAACGGTTGAGAGTGAAACTTGAATACCTAAACACCTAAATAAAACCACGTGTGGATCTCACCAATGTACACAATCAATACATCCACCAACGTGAACGTTGTGGACTTGCGACTAATTAATTTTCTATGAAGATCTACTCCTCTATTAGATTTTTAATTTATAGGTATTGAGAAACTCATTAAATCTAAAAAAGGTGATCTTCATAGAAAGCAAATTAGTGGTGCATCCAAATTGATTTTTTATTTAGGTACAAGGGTCCGAGGAGGTCTAAACATTAAGCAAGATATAGTATATCAGTATTGATGATGTTTGCAAGCTTTATTTCATGTGCGTATTTGTATACATTCTATAATTGGCATTTATTGGGGCTCTGTGTAAGAAAAACAAAAATGCAATGATTTGGAAATCTCGTATATGCATGTTTTATTCACAACAGAACATAGAACATATCAGAAGGTGAAAGACCGTTTTCTTCTTCATTTGAAAAAAATTAACTAATTTAGAAATTGATAGCAGTAACATCTCCAAGAAGTTGGGAGAGGGACATGTCTACCATTGTGCAGTATCCCCTGTTCTTTTTACAAAAGCCTCTAAATAGCTGGAAAGTGAGGAGACCAATTTCTGGAGTTTTGGGAAAGCAATGTTGTCTCATTCTTGTCTGATGTAGGATTCTAAATACTTAAAGGGGTTTTGCCAGGACGTGCCTTATCTGCTAAGAAGCAAATGTAAACAAGCCACGCTGAGCTGAGAGAGCGAGAGACACAGCCAGAGCACAGAGCCGTGCATAAGGGATCGTGTGAACTGTTCACTCAAATAATCAAACTACAACTAGTGGATTCTGTATACAAAAGACAACACCTTTTCTCCACAGCAGCTTGAAAGCTTCTTCATGTTCTCTTTCATCAGATAAAGCAGGGGATCTACTCAGATAATCACACTACAACTAGTGGATTCTGTATACAAAAGACAACATATTTCTACCCGGTGCCTTGAACGCTTCTTCAGCTCCCTTTCATCAGATAAGAAGTGTGATCTGCGCAAGCCCGGCCAGCAGCTCTTTTCAGGTCGTATCTAATAGAAGCTTATAAGTAACTAAGGGCAGGTAAGGCAGCCTGTAGCTCTCTCTGGCTGCAATTTTTGTAATCACATATATTTAAAAAAAGTGATTAAATACCCATTTTGGAGGATCCCACGTCAACATTACATCGTGGCAAAACCCCTTTAACAGTCATGGATCTTCTTTGCCGGATTTTTCATTTTATAATGTGCATGACTGCAGACAGGCCGCTTCAGCACCCGGACTCTTTTTCCATGAAGCCATGCTGTTGTGATGGATGAAGAATGTGGGTTATTATTTGCCTTGCTTAAATATACAAGGCCTGAAGGAAGCATATGTTTTAAAACTTCAATATACTGTTTAGCACTGATACTGCCTTTTAAGATGTGTAAGCTGCTCATGCCATAGGCACTAATGCTACTGCATAACATCAGAGATGCAGGCTTTTGAACTATGCTCTGATGATAAGCTGGATGGTCCCTCTCTCCTGAGTTCACAGGACACGTCATCTGTGATTTCCATAAAGAATTTATCATTTTCATATATCTGACCACAGTTTTGATGTATATTTTGCCTCACTTCATTTTAAATGAGCTTTGGCCCAGAGAAGACGGTGGCGTTTCTAAAATGTGTTGACATATGGCTTCTTTTTTGCACAATAGAAATTTAATTTGCATTTCTGGAATGCACAGTGAACGGTGTTTACAGACAGTGATTTCTACACACATTCCGGAATCCATAGTGTGATTTGCATGACCGAATCATGCCTTTTATTACAGTCCTAACTTAGGGCCTCCAGTATTGACCATTGTGCACATGGATTTCTCCAGATTCTCTGAATCTTTTGATGTTATTTTGTAGAAGTTGGGATATTCAAACCCCCTTTTACGGGGAAAAATTTTTTTGAATTTTTGAGTATTTTTCCGTTGTGTTTTTTTTTTGGGGGGAAAATAAACTCTTTGGGAAGGGTTTTACTAAAATTTTTGGGCGTTTTTTGCGGTTGTTTTTTAGATTTTCCCTTTTAATTGCCCCCGGCAAATAAAATGAGGTCCCCAAATTTTACATTTAAAAGGGTTTTTTTTTCCGTGGGGAAAAAATGCCTTTTTTCGGTAAATTAAAAAAAAATTGTTTGGGTTTTGCATTATACCAAAACCCTTTTCGCTCTTTTTTTTAAATTTTGGGGAAAATTTTTCACTTTAGGTGAAAAAACTTATTTTTCCATTAAAAATTTTTTCCTTTTTTGGGGGGGGAAAAATTCAGAAAAATTTTTGGAGGGGTGCGAATCCATTCTTTTTCGGGGATTTGAAGGGCCAAAATTTTGCGCGAGTACAAAACCCCAGTAAACCTGGAAATTAAAAAAACCCTGGAAAATCCGGGGGGAAAAGAGGGGAAAAAATTTTCTTTTCCTAAAGAAAACGTTGACTAAGCCAAAAATTTTTAAAATAACAAAGGGCCATTTTTGCTTGGCCCCCCTTTTTTTGTTTTCGGGAAAATTTCAAATGGCTCCAAACAGGGTGGGTTGTACTTTTTTCTCAGGAGGTTTTGGCCCAAAAAATGTGGCTTGGACGGGGGTTTTTGTTTGGGCCAATGAAAGGGCCAAAAGGTTTTTCGCCCCGAAAAAGGGCACCCCTGTTCATACCGTTCCCAAAGTGTTTTTAAAAGTGAGAATTTTTTTTAACATGTTTAGCTTTATGAACCCCAGAACCCTTAGCACTCTTTAGGCTCTTATATGCGGATACTCCAAATAAAAAAAAACAGGAATGAATAAATCTGGATGGGGTGAAAGGGGGGGAAAAAAATTTTTTATCCCCAAATAAAAAATTTTTTAATTGTAGTTACAAGACCATATGCAAGAATGGCCTGTAGCATCTATTGCCCCCTGGGCCCCCAAAACAAAAAGTTATGTAAAGGGTTTATGTAATTTTTTGTAGTTTCGTAACGATCCGCAGTAGTGAAGGATTAGGTAAGACGAGAAAAGGGATTTAAAATTTTTTTAATCCCAAACTCTTTTCACCCCGGGAGCGCCCATTGCTTTCATATATTATAACAAGGATTTACCGGTGAGACTGATATAACGCTCTATAAACAAATACATATGTAGCCTACATCCCCGCTCCAGGCGGCTTGTTTGGCTTCTGGTAAAGAGGCTTTTAGTGTGGCCTGATTTCAGTTAATATCTTATAGTAATATAATATCAAAATTTTGAACCCATCAAATTTAAAGAAATTCCCCACTTTTTGCCTTGTTTTTAGGTGCAAAATTCTTTTGATTTTTAATTAAATCGCACCTTTTTTTTTCATAAAGCTCCCAAACCCCCTTACATTTTTAAGTTTTTGGATTCTGCAGCCCCTAATTAGGGAAAGTGTATTTTGTCCTGTTAAAATTATTGATTTTTATAGTAACTGTATGCAGTAAGCTCCTAAGTCCCCCCGAGGTGGCCGCAAGGGGGGAAAAATTTCCCTTTTTTTTAATCCTGTGTGACTGGAAAAAAAAACAAGTAAATTCAATTGAAAGGGAATATCTGAGGTTTGTGGCCAGCAAGTAATTAGGATTCCCCTCAGTATGTTCTTGTTTTTACTTAGAAACTTGTTCTAAATCAAAAAAATATTTTACAGAAAGGGCTTAACTGAATTTTAAGACCCCATGCCAAAATGAGATGGGCCCCATCATCATGCAAAAAACAAAAACCGCAAAGTAAAAGTATTAATATTTTCCCCTATATATGGGGAACCCCCATGTAGAGCTGGAGACCAGAAGCCCAATTATTTTCTTATTCCCCTTTCTGATGGCGGTCATAATAATAGGGCTCTAAGTTTTTTTTCCCCCTTCTGAAAACCATAATTTTTATTTTTCCACTAATACTAGAGATGGGGCTTTTTTTTTGGGGACAAGTGAATTTCTATGGGTTTATTCATATTACCTAGTATAACTTAAAAACCACAAAAAAATTCTAAGTGGGAAAATGTAAAAAAAACTCCCTTTGCTAGTTTGCGGGTGTTTTGTTTTAGGGGCTTTCAATAATACGAACCAACAGACTTGAGTAAAGGGGCATTTTTGTGGGGGCTAAATTGTACTTTTTTTTGCTACGTAAAAGGTGATTAAAAAAAATTTTTTGCCCTGAGGGGGCCCCCTAACCTTGGCCCAAATGTTGGCTTAGTATTAGATAATAACACACTGGCCCCTTCCCTCCATGGGTTTTTTTTTTATTTTTTTTAAAATGCGTATTTGGAACTTTCAATTTGGTATATACGCAGCGAAAGTGCGCCACAAATTTCGGTAATTCATAGACAATCATGTCAATGGGGGCCCGGGTGGGGGCCCGCCCCCCATGCTTTTTAATTTCGTTTCCCCAAACCCCGGGTGGGGCAAATACCCACTTTTCCGCCTCAGTAGGGCAAATAACCAACCCGACAGGTTTTATTTTAAATTTTGCTTTCCCAACTAGTGCTTTGTCCAAATTCTACACAAAATGCACTATTAAAGACTATTATAGTCTCAAAATGTTTATGTCAGAAGTCTGAATAAAAAAAAATACCCCAAAGGTTTTGTTTAAAGGATGCTGAAAAAAATTTTTGTATGTTAAGTAAAAAAGCTGTAAAGGGTAAAAAATTTCTCTTTGTGTCTCTTTTATGCTCTTTTCTGTTTTTTAGATTTGGTAGACAATTGGCTTTAGATGGCAAATTTTGTGGGGCCATAAAGAAACCGATTCTGGCAGCTTCTTGAATATCCTAGCTCGTTCTTACTGGATAAAGGCCTTCAGTTCACAAATATTCTTGGGTTTTCATAGTGCAAACCACCACCAAGCCTTTTTTGCCATTGGAGATCACTCTTCTATTGAAAGGTCCAATGACAACCAATGTTCAGCTTCCATACAGAAGGCATGAGTTTTTCCCAGGGTTCTTGAAATTTATTGAATGCATCTTGCCCTCTCCGTGCTGCAGGTTTTCAATCCAAGAGAAAGCAAGGTAGTCCCAGAGCATCAATGAGCCACCACCATGCTTCGCGATAGACATATATGCTTCCTTTTCCCTCCTCCATGCTGACGATCCATAGGCCCGAACAGTAACAGTTTTCTTTCATTACACCACGGAACAGAATCTCACAACTTCTGTGCGTAATATCAGGGCCGTTTCTTGGGTTGGGTGAGGTGGGTGACAACCCAGGTGCCAGGTACAATGAAAATAGCAGAGGCACCATGGGTGGCACAACCTTTCCACCCTAAGAAAAAACCTGATAACCCGCAGGTTTTTTTAAAAAAGCAATGGGTTTAAATAGACCTATAGGACCTTTGTCAGAGGAGGATGAAAGGGAGCCCAGACTGTGGCAACAGGTAGAAGGACGGGGGAGCAAGGAATTTGGTTTTGTTGAGATGCATAAATTGTTCTCATTTGACTGTTTGTACAAACAGCTAGAAATTTGTAAGTGTTGCAAATAGACCTAATTTGCAATCCAATTGTTAAAATTTTTCGGCGTCCCCTACTTACATTTCCGTTCATACGTCCCCCTAGTTAAAAACGGAGACTTAGCCGTGGCTGACTTCAAACACTGAGTACGCCCATGTAACCCAAATGCCAGATGCCACAGCGCCAAAGAGATACAGAACGTTAGGTGAAATCTTCTAAAAAAAAGGGCACAGACAGCAAAACAAATATAAAAACTGTTCTCTGTACGATCCCCAAAATTTTTTTGTTGGAATTACATTTAATAAATATCCTGTTTCCGACTTGCATACAAATTTACTTAAAAAAAACCTACAGTCCCTATCCTGTTCGTAACCGGGGACTGCCTGTATATTCTGTGTATATATTATATATATATCTATATATAAAAATATATATATATATTTATATATATATATTAAATATATATATATATATATATATATATATTTTGGCACAATTTGCTCCAGTTCTACTGACCTATAAAAATGGGAATTTTATGACAATAATGGTAAATCTTCTCATATATATGTATGGAGGATTTACCAATATTGTCATAAAATTCATTATATATAAATGTTCATGATATTTGAATTTTATTACAATATTGGTAAATCTTCCAATTTTATAGGACAGTAGAACTGGAGCAAATTGTGCCAAATTTATGGTGGATGTTTAATAGTTTATTTGGTGCAACATGCTAGAATTCTTCCGTCTTCCCTATGTCACCTTATGGCAGACACATTTTACATCAATATTTTGCATTAAAAGAATTACAGATTTTAGGATTCCTCTTAACTGCACCACTTTTTCTACGCACTAATTAAAATTCTTGAAATAGCATTTAAAATGCAGAATAAATTTAGTGCATACCCTATACTTCTTTGCCAATATTTTTTTACATTTTGTTTGGTAAATTTCCCCTTGAACATCCGCTCTTGGTCACTGAATCAGTGTAGAAACTGTGTATAATCTAGAATTTGAGTCATGGTGTACATATTGTACATTACATTGCTTATCCTGTTCTGGATACTTCAGAGCTACACTCACTATTCTGTTGGTGGAGTCACTGGATACATACAGTACATACCTTATCTTGTATGGATCCTGAGTTATATTCTGCAAAATACTCCAGAGCTGCACTCACTTTTTTGCTGGTGGAGTCACTGTGCACATTGATTATATTACTTATTGTGTTATGTGGGTTCCACTTGTGGGACTCACACCTACCTTGGCTTGACTTAGAATAGAGAGCTAGTTGCTCTTGCGGGGAACTCTTCATTTTGTTCTATGGGACTTTCGAGTGTCTCCATTCTGAGCCAAGGCTTTTAGGGGCCCGTTCCTGAGATAGGCTCAGGTCCCAAGGGTGGAATCCGCACTTATTACACTTTAATGGAATATGCTATGGATATTCTATCAAAGTGTACGGTGGGAACACCCTTTAACTGACAATGAATGTCATAAAAGAGCCCTCTGCACACAGAACCTGGAAATGCAAGCTATTACAAGCTATACATAGTAGTATGGAGGAGCTGGTATAAGGGTCCTAGAAGCTGAACGTACCTGGGGTCCTTATTAGTCTGTGTCTGTCCCTGCTGTGATCATTATTATAGGGGCTGTCAGAACAGATGCTGGATGCTGTTGACAGATCTGTTCCCCATGAATTTTTTGACCATCCCAAAAAAGTCAGCTCTCCCATAAGAATTGAACCTGTGATTCATCATACACTTTCTTCACCCCAGGTAATGCAAATTTCACTGATACACCAGATAATAAATGCAATGAATGATCCAGATCACTGTGCTTCCTGCACTAATCGCATTGTCTCACGCAAATATAATATTGTATCCCTGGCTGGAGAGCAGTAATTCTCTGCAATGGGTCGGCTGTCATTATTTAGGTCTGTAAAATAATGTGGCTGTCTGTCTGGGAACTGTCCTTAATACAGCTAGAGGCTGAAAACCTGCACAGACCTAAAGGCCCATCTACATAGCATAGTTTTACTGTTGGATTTTCACACAGATTTTGGATTGTGAAACCAGTGAAAATCTGACTGTCAACCATCGCCATAGACCTCATTAGAAAATGTGAGCTGTAATCTATATGGCTTGGATTTTCTGAGGTCAGAATTCAAAACCAACAACTTTTGGTCATAAAAACATTGGACAGTTTACATTCCTTTTGCCCAGAATTCACTGGCTGACAATGTTGCATGTTCAACTGTCAAATGGCCAGCCGAATCTGAAAACCGGACGCAAAGTCCGCACCAAAAAACGAAAACGATTGTAAAATAGAGTCAGATTCTGTTATAGAATCCAACCAGTATTTTACAATTGCCGTTTGGACGCAGTCTAATACTTTTCACAGCTGAAGGTTTGCTATGGTAGCATGAATCTAAATCATCTTCTGTGAGTTAATCAGCCCAACTCCAGACTGAGATATTTTACTTGCACTGATACATTGTAACAGAAGCAGAAAGAAAAGGTTAGTTAGATGGAGTTTATTCAACATTAAACAATGAGGTAACCTATAATACTTAAAAGTCCCTTGTGGACTCTATCCTTGCCTTTTAACATTGAATACATTTTTTCTTTGACATTATGTAGCATTTTTTTCCTCCTTGTCTTCCAATTTTTTATGTTTCCATCTGCATAGATGTATGAGGGCTTGTTTTTTTGTCAGAAAACATGTATTATTCAATGTTGCCATTGACCATACCAAATAATATACTGGAAAACAAATTAAGATCTATTGTGGGCTGAAACGTGACTAAAACGTTATTGCGCATGTTCCTGCCATTCGGTGGTTTGCAGCCATCGACCTGCTGCAGAAGCGCCACCGAGGACCTGGTCTTGGTGAGGAAAAGTCAACTATTTTGGATATTGAGTCAGTGACTCTGGGTTACTCGACACACGCTAGTAGCTGCTATAATATAGACTGCAAGTGGCATTGAATGGGATTTGCGTTTACTGTAAAGCTGTTCATGTAAGCGTTTGGTGTCGAAGCCGTTCCTTTTTCCATGACTAGGTCTATTGGTAGTAATTCCACTGGAGACATATTAAAAGCCTGTCACTTTAGGTGATCAAGGGTGTCGTTTGCTACCTGGCATTGGAGCAGCAGTGGAGCTGGAGAGAGGGTCTAACTCCCCAAGGCTTGAAGGAAAGCCTGTATCGTAACGTACAGTGTTTTGGATGATAGGTCCAGGACCATTGTAAGTCAGATGGGTCTAGATGTTGTAGTTAGTGCACCAAGTCACGCTGACAATTATATTCCTAACGGTTTTGTTTCGATTTGTACTGACCTGTCCCAAGAATAAAGCTGACTGAGTCCAGGTTGAACAGAGCCGTGTGTTGGAGTGATATATCGCTGTGCCATACAACTTAGTAATAATTAGCTATACTTGATACATAAGAGACCCATGGGAAAGTCATATTACCGCCGTCCCAGTACAAGTGAGGCATTACAATTGGTGGATGATGCTATGGGCATGTGTGACATCACTGAATTGGCCAAAACTGGGCTACAGTATAATTTAAAGAGCCGGAGTCCTGACTATTCAGGCATATATTCAAGATAGTATTCACACCTCAGCTGCAGTCATTTGGTATCCGGTTCACAGCTGTGAACAAGGATTCTTTCTGAAACGCGTTAGCATGGCATTTTATGCCTCATTTCTTGTGTGGAAATATGTTTTTTCTAATAAAGTAGCCCCTTTTATGATCCGCTGGACATTTTCTCCATTTTTGGATAGCAAGTTCTTTTGTAGTCCTGACTATTAATGCTGCTAAAAAGTGACTGCGGGTTAAAACTGTGAAGTCTGTGAACCAAAAGTGCTCTAAGTAGGCTGAGACACACCCGGCAGCTGACTGTATTGGGGAAAGTAGAAACAATATATGGTTATGCACATCCAGAGAAACAACAATTTGTAAAAAAATGGTGCAAATACATAGGTTCTAAACACTGGTGCATGGCTGTAGTTAAACATAGATATTCCAATAACATGCACACTATAAACTAGGAGCACTATCCTAAGGGGACACTAGGAAATTTAAAAATAGCATTTCTGCTCATCTAGGATAATATGAAAAGTTTTTGAGGTTCAGTTCACATTTTTGAGCCTCACCCTGAGATATGGAAGTCGTGAACAGAGTCCATGCGATGAGGTAAAAAAAGTGGTAAGAATAGTGTAAGACCAACCTACCTTGAGGTCCTGTTGGCGTTTCGGAGTGGCTAAAGGGGATTTGCCGAGTGAGAAAGATTCTTACCTCCGTCTCATTGATAAGTACAGGGCAGAATGTTCAACAAGTCAATGCTGAGTCATGAAGCTTGCAGGGGAGATAGGGATAGGTGGAGGAGGATTGAGGATCCCTAAGGGAGCGTCCCACAAAACTAAGTGAGAAATAATAAACAGTACAGCAGTGGATTCTAAATACAGCAGACACAGGCTCGATAGCACTGCCGCTGACCAGAAAGACGCCATATCTGCTAAGATGCTAATGTAATGTAAACAATTTCATGGTCGCAGAAAGAGAAGAACCCACAGAAGAGCACACACAGCGGAGGAGCACAGAAGAGCTGTGCATAAGGGGAACTTGTGACATGTTTATCTATCTAAGAAACATAAAAAAAACTCATAACTTGTGGCTGATCATAAAATTCACAAAGAGTAACACCTATTCTTCTACACAGCACGCTTGAGAAAGCCTTCTTCATGGTTCCCTATCATTCAGATAAATCAGGTATCTAATCACCTCTACACAACTAGTTTTACAATCTCTGTATACAAAAGAAAACATATTTCTACCCATTGCTTAAAAAATTCTGAGCAGCTCAGTCTCATCAGATAAGAATGCTCTCTCTGCGCAAGCCCTGTCGCACTCTTGTCATCCGTCTCTAATAGACGCTTTGCAGTAAACCAAGGGCATAAAGGAAGGCAGTAGCTCTCGATCAGACGCAATTTTTGTAATCACGATATATTTAGAAAAGTGTTAAAAACCCATTTAGGAGGATCCACGGTTAAAATTACAGTCGTGGCAAAACCCCTTTAAGCAATTTTGATCAAAAATGTGAACTGAGAACCCTCAAACAAAAAATTTCTTTTTTTTCATATAACCTAGATAGCAGAAATTGCTTTTTTCAAAATTCCAATGTACACCTTTATCATAGTCCTCTATATTATTAGTGTGTCCACTGTTATTTGAAATATGTATGTACAAGCGGGGAAAGGACTCGCTGCCACAGCAGACAATTGTTGGTACATGGAGAAGCTGCTAAGTACCTTGCAGAGCAAATGCCTGGAAGCAGTGAAATTAATTGAGCAGTCTATATCCCAGCAGTTGGCTAAGCAGCGTGGAGACTAGATTTTCAAAGGCTAGTTCACACGCTTATAATGGGCCGTATTGTTCGCTCGTAATTAGCTCCGAAGTGCGCCAATTATCGGCCGAAAACGTCCAATCATTACGGTAAATCAACAGTTCCTATAGAGAACATATGGATTACGTCTCCTCTCACCAGCCCGCAATCCGCCGGTCGGGGAGAATCATTGACAAGATCCACTTTCTCTAGCGGCGTATACGCGCCGCATAGCAGTGATATCTAATGGGCCCCTGCGAAGTGCCGGCCCACTGCTTTCTCCACCCACTCCCCACCACTTGTCCCGCCTTGTTCCCCGCCTCCGCCCCCGACCACTACGGCGTAAATTGCTCGGGGCGTAAATACGTTCCCCGCAATATAAGCTCGTGTGAACATAGCCTAAGGCTCCAAGTACAGCTTGTTATAGAGCAAGAGGCCGTTCCCCACCAGATTCAGCAGGGCAAAGTAGACTGTCTGCAATCCAAGCTGCCTTGGTCCCTGGAGGCACAGAACCAAAGCTGAAAAAGGAGGTTGCTAATGTCTAAACCTACCAAGTGGTGTAGTATGTATGTCTCCAAGCGACGTACTATGTTATAAGCATGGGGAGTGGATGTCCCCTCACTGCAGTAGGAGCCATGTCGTCCTCCCAAGTGGATGCCAATTCCCAGCAAAACAGAGTCACCCAGAGGCATGGATCCAGTCGTTCCTAGGGGCAACCAGCCTACGCAGTAGAGAGTGGCTGCTGCTGTCCAGCAGGAGGAGCTGTGCTGGAGGTGCCATAGAGCAGTGAGTTGAGCTCCTAGAACATGCTCTCTTCCAGGTAGTAGGCCATAGAGGTTACAGCCTCCAAGCCATAGGAGTTCTAGGGTCTGCAAATGTGTGCCTCCACCCCTTGAGTGTATGACTTGCGAACAAACATCAAAGATCCAAATATACCACCCAGGAATCCAAAGAAAGTCTTTTCTGTTCGTGTGACAGCCTTTTTTGGAACAGTCGGGGCACGTACTGTTTATGTGACCAACCAAGGAGCATCAAACAGAAAGCCGATACATCCGGGGCGTTGCAAGGTCCTAAAACAACCGGGGGCTCGGGCCCCTTTTGTGTAGGTTCTGGTAGGGCTGGGTTCACACGACTTTTTCGGCGCCTATTGGAGAACCATTGCGGATGTTTTTTAACAGAGAAAAACCTTCTGTTCCTGTCACCGAATTATCTGCACATCCCCACAGACCCGTCCTCTCCTCAGCAGATCACTGTACACGTAAACACGACCTAATGACAAATTTACCTTTTTTCAGACTTCTCCACCTTCAATGACAATGACCCCAAAACAGACACCACAACAACCACCTACACATGGAGAGCAAATCTCCAACAAGTGATTGTATACTAAAACCCTCCTACAAAACCAAAGACCCCAAACTATTAGCCCTTAAGTCTCACATAATCATGCCAGAACCCTGACTGAACTCAACACCCCACATGTGACAATCCACGGCAACACATGCCCAGAAACATATATTTACCGGCCAAACAGGGCTCATATAGTGGTAGATACTAGTTGTATGTAGACGCTCTGAGCCAGGACATATAAGTGGATTGACACTCCAGTTTACATTTACGTAGACTCACCGAGACGTCTTTTCTGAATCAGCATCGTTCTCACTTTCCCTTTTCTTCTCCATCCGGTTATCACACCTTCTAGCAGATTGCTCGCGCCAAGACACATGTCCCAGAGTGATTGGACACACAAGATCCTAGAATCCTCACATTCCAGCAACTCCTTAATATATGTATAGCCGTGATCCCCTCAGTTAGGTATAAGGGTCCACTGAAGCAGTATATGGGCCACAGGCAGATATAAGGGGCCACAGCAGATATATAGGGGCCTACAGGAGCAGGTATATAGGGGCCACTAGCAAGTATATAAGGGGGCACAGTGCAGTATACTGGGGCCCACAGGGCAGTATATAAGGGCACTGAGGCATATATAGTGGGGCCACAGGCAGTATATAGGGCCACAAGAAGGTATATAGGTGCACTGGAGTGCAGAATTATAGGGTCACTGAGGCAGTATAGATGAGGTCACTTGAGGCATTATATCGGGCCACAGGCAGGTATATAGGGACACAGCAGTAATAAGGGGCCACAGGCAGGTATAATAGAGGACACAGGCATTATATGGGGGCCCTAGGCAATGAATATAGGTGACACAGGCAAGTATATGGGAGGCCACGAGGCATGATAAATAGGTTGCACATGCTCATATGGTGGCCACAGGCAGGAGGAGATATTTAGGGCCACAGGCAGTCGATATGGTAGCCACAGGCAAGCGTATATGAGTAGCCCACAGGGCATGGATACGGGGGCCACAGGCATGCAATAGTAGGGGCACAGGCAGCATATGGGGCCACAGAGAGGATATTGGGGGCCACAGGCGGCAGTCATATCTAGGGATGGCCTACAGCAGGCATTATGTGGGCATCAGTGCAGGGATATGGATGCCACAGCGAGTGATATGGGGCCACCAGCTAGGATATGGGGGCCATCAGGCAGGGATTATAGGTGGGCACAGGCCAGCTTATGGGGGCACAGGCAGTTATATGGGGGCCACAAGCAGGCGGATAAATGGGGGCACACAGCAGGTAAATGGGGTCCCGGCGCATTATATAGTGGCCACAGGCAGGCATATAGGGGCACAGGCAAGTCTATAGGCGTGCCCCACATTCAGGATATGGGGGCCAACAGGCAGGGAAACTCGGGGCCACAGGCAGGGAATATGGGGGGCCACATGCAGGAAATGGGGGCCACACATCAGGACATTATAGGGGGCAAACTAAGAGTGCAGTATATGGAGGTCCACAGGCAGTCATTATAGGGGCACAGGCAGTATATAGGGGAACTAGGCAGGTAAACGCTTAAAAATAGTACAACATTCATACTCACCATTACGTCCCCTGGCGAGCGATCGCTCTGTCCTCTTCAGCCCGCACTCCCACCGGCCAGCATCTCGGTGCGCACGCTCTATGACCGCAGTGCGCCCGAGTAGCGGCAAGGCGACGCGATACCATCACTATCAACGCGACGCTGCCAGGCTGAGGTGCACGGTGCCCTCGTCGGGTCCTCAGCGCTGTGAGTACCCGGCTGCCCCCGCTGTGTCAGACTCTGCGGGCTCCCGAACACTGTCAGCGGGGCAGTGGAGCGCTCGCCTTCTCTGCCTCCGCAGAACCCGCAGCTGCAAGTCGCACCAGTCGGACGCACATGCAGCTAAGTGGCCATCGGTTGCTCCCGGCTGCATGCCAGAGGCCCTGGAGACCCGGGAGACTCGGGGCACATGGAGTTTTACTCTTCCTGGCCCGACGCCCCATACTAAAGAACAGCCTCTACGCGACCGCCCTCTTGCAGACATGTCTAGCATTGAGAAAGGAGAAGAGTCCTAAAAGCAGAGAGACTGTAACTATTGATTATGAACTAGACCAATCTGATGGACTCAATGTCGTTCACGCAATGATGTCTATGGAGAATGCCACTAATATGACCAACATGATCCAATACCAGGTCAGACAGCCTGTGCAAATTAATGTTAGCTGTGTTATTGAATGCAGAGTGTGAACTAGCTGCTAAAGACACTGCAGACAATGTAGTAGCAGAGTGTAGCTCAGGTGCGCCCCTAGAGGTCATGGCTGAGAATAATGCTGTTTATGAAGATTCAGAGGGGTAAAAGCAGCTTGGCAGAGCTTTTCCAATGAACAGCCTAGGCTCCCATGGAAAACTGATGAGGTTTGCGCTGTAGCAACCAAGTGTCCTACTTAATTAGTAGTGCAAGGGTGTTGAATGAAAGGAAGCAGGCAGACCAGGAATGGGATGGCCCTGCTGCTAAATATGATTGCACTGTTGTGATATGTAAAGGGAATGGTATTAAGAGTGTGAATGGGCCTGATATTAACCCTCATGCACTGGATGAACCTGTTAGGGTGCACGCTGCAGGAAGGATACTGGCGGAAACTCCCAGGTCACCCACAGCAAACGTTACCAGAGAGATTGTACTGTCCCCAATTTGTACTGTAGAAAGTCTGCTGCTATACAGAGAGTGAGAGTTGTGCTACAGATTCTGGTGAAACCAGTGTGGTTGCTAGTAGCTACTAGATATCTACAGTCTAAGTGTGCAATGCCTGGGGATCCGCAGAGACAAACTCAAGTTCCCGAGAAAGGAAGCGGAGCTCTTCTTGGTCCTGAACAGACCCATAAATATGAGGTAGCTGAGCCTCAGTGTAAGGAGATGGTCATATAGGACCAACGGCCTTGTGAGGAGGAGACGTTGCCCTTAGCAACAGATACTCAGGAGAAGGTGGTAAACGTGGAGTGTATGGATGACTCCGATGCTCTAGCAAAAAGGGAATGTATTCCTCTGGTGCGTCGGGAACAAGGTGGGAATAAAGTGATTTCCCTGAGAAAAGTGGGGTGCTTCCCCAAAAAAACAAGAGCAACAAGAACGGGGTGAGAAGGTTCCCCTGTGTAGGCACTTTGAGCCAGGAGGGAGGTGGTTTGCAGCTGGAGCCCTGCGGCAGATGCCCCCGAGGCCCGGGTTTTGGGGGGGAAAACACTATAATGGGTCATGACTTGAGTTCTGAATGGCGTGCTGCAAAAAAAGTCGGGGGGTTCAGAGGGGCCCAAACCCGTGACAAAAAAAGACACAAGTACTGTAAATGGCCATGGTAGCTGGGGGGCACCTTTTTCCCTTTTTGTGTGGGCCCCCAGGAGCTTCAAGTTAGTCTTGGCATGAAGGGGTTGGTTTTCTGGAACAGCTTTTGTTTGGGGATGGTGTTCCGCTTTTTGGGGACAGGTCCCCTGGAGGCCTATTAAAAGCTTTACTCCAGGTATCAGGGGGGGGGCCGGGGAGGGCTTTTAAACTCAAAGGCTTGGGGGAAAAGCCTGTATCTAACATACGTGAGCTACAGTATTTTGGGGTTCAGAACCAATTAAGAGGTTTAGAATGTGTGTTAGTCCCAAAAGTGGGATTTTTGTATATGGTTTTTGCCAGGTTGGACGAAGTCGTGTGTTGGAGTGATATATCTGTGCCATTTCGCTTATCCGTGAACTAACACATTATAATGGATACTTTAGATTGTAGTGGATACTGCTTATTTTAGTGGATACTCCATATTGTAGGGGGATCCCAAAATATTGTAGGATACTCCTTATTGTAGGGATCCCCCTTAAAGGGGTTTTCTCATACGGGTTTTTTTTTTTTGGGTTTTTTGGTTAAAAAGCCCTTTGAAAAAAATTTTAAAAGTCCATAACAGGCCCTCCCTATTCTAAAATTATCCCTCTTGTTGGGCGGGCTATAGCGTTTTCAGGTACTTCTACAGACTTTCAATCCCTCATGTTAGGCTGCCAGCACGGGTTTTGCTATAGGTACAGCCCTGTTCAACTGCGTAGTAGTAGCCAGTAAACTTCCCCAAATTAAAAAGTGAAACAAGAAAACAGGACTGAGGAAAAGATGAATCGATGTATGAGACAACCCCCTTTTAATGTGGTGAATATCCTATCAGTATTTTGTGAAAACCAGTGGACAACCCCCAGCCAGTATTGTAGTGCATACTCTATATTCTAGTGGATATTCCTTATTGTAGTGGATACTCCTGGCCCTGTTGTGGGATATACATATTGTGGTAGAAAACCCTTTTTGAACTGGGGTACCAATGGGCAGTTTTGTAGGGATACCCATTTTGTGTGGGGTATTCCCGGTTTGAATTTTCAGTGGTACTTTTTTTGGGGGGATATTTCTTATCGTAGGGGATACTCTCCCGTAGGTATTATAGTGGATATTTCATATTGCAGTGAATACTTCCTAGTTTGTATTAAGTGGTTTCTTTTTTTGTGTGGATAATCCTTTTGTAGGGGGGTACTCCCCGGTCCTTTTTATTTTATATTCCCCCGCCGAACTGAGTCGATTTCCTATTGTAGTGGAAACTCCTTATTGTATTGGATACGCCTAATGTAGTGGATACTCCCCGTCTTTTAATGGATACTTCCTAGTTTTTATCATATTGGATTCTTTATAATGTAGTGGATACTCCTTATTTTAGAGGATACTTCCACTACACTGGCCACTATTGTAGTGGATACTCTCCAGTCAGTATTCTAGTGAATTCTCCATATTGTAGTGGATACCAGGACCAGGACGATGGGTAGGTGAAGGTAAGCGACCGCCTTGGATGGCACTTCATCCCAGGCAGGAAGGGGGCACAAGGAGGCAGAGTGTGGGCTGAATTTCCCATTGTGCGGCACTCTGTGCCGTATTTGCCCAGGGCACCAGAATACCTTGTCCCAGTTCTGATGGATAATTCCTGGTTGGTATTATAGTGGATACTTTATTTTGTGGTGGACATTCCTTAGGTAGCTGTGAATATGGGTGACCCCTGTGAACTGTTAAATAACATCAACAAAAAAGAATAAACCCCCAGGATAATGTGGTTAAATTTAAACTCATCCAATTTTTACGCAGATAAGATTTTGGGAATCAAATTTTTAAAAAAAAATAGTGTAATGACCCATATATTATTCAATCTGACTGCCCCTTGGGATGTGTTTCTTTCTTTGCAGCAGATTGGTTCATGCCTTGTAGGTTTTTGTTTTTTAGTCAGTAGGATGAATCATGTTACCCATACCTCTCTGCTTTTCCAAAATCTTTTTGCGCACTTGGGTCTAAAAAAGTAGGGGTCCTGTGCAGTGTATAGTAGTGGATTCTCTAGGCAGTAGACATTTCTAGTATTCTAGTTGATACTTTCTGGTCATTATATCATGGACACTCACCAATTAGTATTATATTGTAGTGGATAATCTGTATTGAATACCCCCCAGGCATTGACACCTGTGAAGGGTTAAATAACATGTGAGAAGTGGACATAACCACCAGGATAATGTTGTTAAGCCTTTCCCATCCCAGTCACAAAAGATAAAATTTTTAGTACCCCCAGATCCCTTTTTAAGACTTCTGTGCAAAGTATAGAGACGTATGCCGCACCCTCCACCAAGCTGCAGGCCTGGAGACTTTCCCAGATCCTTTCTAAAATACTGAAACAAGTGACAAGAAGAAAGAGGAACATCAATGAATCATGTCAGTCAGTGCAACAGGTGCATGTAGGTGGCATCTAGAATGGGGCTGATGACTGATGATGATGGGTAGGATAAAACTGCAGGAAAATATCACAAAGTTATCATCTTTTTCTTAAATTGTGAACACTACACAACCAGTGCATCGAAAAGAAGAAAAAAAGGATAGAAGAAACTTTTGAAATAGTCTTTGTTAAATATCTCCTCCCATTTTGTGTCCACAGCTCCTAGGTAGAACACACACTATAGACCAGAGGTTCCCAACCCTAGTCCTCAAGGCACACCAACAGGTCATGGTTTCTGGCTTTCCTTAGCATTGCACAGGTGAAGTCATTTTTTAATTTGGGTGTCAAGTGATTCTGTGGGAGATCCTGAAAACATGACCTGTTGGTGTGCCTTGAGGACTGGAGTTGGGGAACACTGCTATAGACAAACCCCGTGCAGTCTGATTTGAAACCCTTTTTATCTGACCCCTCTTCTAGTATCTGCAAGTTATTGAGAAAACTGGGTGGAGGAAGATCTTCATGATTAATTACAGTATAAGCTATGTATAAACCCCTGGGATCCAATAGAAAAATCTATTTATAATACCGTATCTTCCTATGTGGCTGAATGGTCATTTAGCCTCTGTAAAACCTGCTACCATTCAAAATACATTATTACTGCATGGGCTCTGAGAGCACCTTAGGGCCCCCTTAGTGGCTTTTATTGTCCTATCATGCAGCAGAGGGCCCCAACAGACATCAGGCTTAGGTGTGACTATATCTTTGTCCTCTATTGCTACACCGTTTTTGTAAAGAGTCCAGGTCCCTTAAAATTAAGGGGGGCTAAATTAAATCTTCACTTTGTCTAGTTAATAAAGGGCATTCTCGTCCGGGCTGCCTTTGGTACTCTCCATCAGCAACGGAGGTTTTTCGAGGTTGTTTTCTAGGTTAATTTTGTGTGGCCGGGCCTATTTTGGGAAAGGGGGCTGACTTAAGGAGAAAAATATGAAGTGGCAAAGGCAGAGGGGAAAAAAGTGTTTACTGAGAAGGCCCAATTGGGCAACAAAAAGGGGCTGCCCCATATCAAAAGTTAAAGGGAAATAAATATCCTCAAGCAGGAGTAGTATTCATATAATAGCACAGGGCAGGGCACCAGCATGGCTGCAGTGTTCAAAGGAAAATTTGTGCTGGCGTCACAGGACAACCTGGATGAATATCTCAAAGCTTTAAGTAAGAAATTCACCTTAGTGTAGTATGGAAGAGTGGCATGAAGGCGCAAAGATAATCATAGCACCCTCAGACTACAATGTTGCAGAGTATAATGTGAAGGGGATAGTTCAGGATATAGTGATGGGGTCTTATAATGTTGTGAACGTAACATGTTGCAGGATATTATGCAATAAGGTGACAGTTTTGCTGGTATATTTTAGAGGTGACGTTATGATGGTGGTGACGATGTTAGGGGGCTGACAATGCGTGTGGGAACAGTGAGATATAAGTTACAATCCTGCTGAATATAATGTGAAGTAACTTTGTTGCTGGGTATGATGTGATGGGGTGATAATGCGGCTAGGTACTCTATGGTGAAGGAGACAATGTTGCTGGAAATAATCTAATGGGGGTGAGAATATTATTGTATATAGTGTTATGGGGTGACAATGTTTCTGGTTATGTGATGGGTATAATGAGATCAGGGTGACAATGATACAGGGTGTAGTCTGATGAGAGAGACAATGTTTCTGGTTATGTGATGGGTATAATGAGATCAGGGTGACAACGATACAGGGTGTAGTCTGATGAGAGAGACAATGTTTCTGGTTATGTGATGGGTCTAATGAAGGGGGAAATCAGGGTTTGATGAAGATACAGGGTTTTTAGGGTTATTGTAGGGCCTGGGGTGTGAGGGGGGACAATGTTTCTGGTTATGTGATGGGTATAATGTAATGTGGGTGACAATGATGCAGGGTATAGTCTGATGAGAGTGACAATGATGCAGGGTATAGTCTGATGGGGATGATAATGTTGCTGTGTATAATGTGATGCAGTGACCATGTTGATTAACAATATGAAAAGATGACAATGTTGATGGTTATAATAGAGTGGTGGCATTATGATGGTGGAAATGTTATGGGGGGGACAATGTTGCTAAGAATAATGTGAAGTAACATTGTTACTGGGTGCTAAGTGATGGGATAATAATGTTATCAGGTATAATGCGTTGGAGTGACAATGTTGCTGGGAATAATGTTGATGGGTATAATAATCGTATCTAATGGGGGTAAGAATATTATTGTATAATGTAAAAGGGGTATCAATGTTGCAGTTTATTGTATGATGTGATAATAATGTTGGTAGGTATAATATAATTAGTGTGATAAAGATGCAGGGTATAGTCTTGTGGGGGGGACAATATTACAGTCTACAATATAAGAAGGGTAACAATGTTGCTAGATATGATCTGTTGAGGTGACACTTGCTGCATGTGATGGGGTGACACCGCTGTTGTAATTGAATGTGATGGCGATGACAATGTTACTGGGTGCACTGGATGTGCTACAGAATAATTAAATGTTCTTTAATTAAGGGGTCTTATAATGTGGTATTTTATATTAATATCAGTCCAGTAATCTGTAAAGACCTAATAATCCATCACTCAGACTATTAACCATTTAACACTGCCCTGTTCTTCTTACATTTTCTTGCTACTGGTAGATCTAAATATTGCTCTTCGGAAGATAGTTGAACTTCTACGCCCCCCAGAAAGAATTTGAAGTGGACGGTAACCATATGATAATCCGAACGCTTAGCACCTTCCGGAATTACATCATGGATTTTACCTTGGGGGAAGAATTTGAAGAGGACCTGGGCGTCATAGATGGACGAATCTGCAAGGTATACATCTTGTAAATGAATTATGCAAATTGCTAGTATTCAGAATCTGAAAAACAAACAATCATGATTACATATAAAAGCATGGGCTTGAGCCCCTTGTTTACCACCCTGATCTCCCATTGCCTCTCTTTTGTGGTTGTATGTCAGAAAATACTATAAATCCTTACCCTAATCTTATAGGTCCCAGAATTTTTTTTTCCAGAAATACAAAGAAGGCTTCACCACGACCACTGAATTTTCACCAGCCCCTCTTAGTAATCTATGAGCCTGATCACAAACTCTTTGATAATCCTGGTCTTTGTGATCCCTATCTGTAAAGTAATCAGGTACTGTCCTGAATTGCTAATATTTTGCCCTGAAACAGTTCTGGACGTACCGGACTTATGATACATAGGACAGAGACATTATTTTATATGTGTGATACAAAGATCTGCCAGTTAACACCAGCTGCTAATAACTGTGCCGCTAAGGGATCACAGCCAAAATTGTGCATCTTTTAATCGCTATTGTAACTGTGAAGCTTCAGTGTCTCTACTGATTAAAAGGCATGCTTGTCTTTATAAGCAATGACTGTCTTAGTGATTGCCATGCCATCTCCTCATGCCAACATCAATTTAGAGAAGCATGCATCCCCTCACACCCAACTTAACCACTTTACATGCCCCCTTAGGGACTATACCTGCACCCAGGGGCGTAGCTATAGGGGGTGCAGAGGTAGCAGTCGCTACCGGGCCCTGCAGCCTTAGGGGGCCCAAAAGCCCTTCTTCCCATGGGGGGGGAAACCCCTTGCATTTTAAGGTGGTCTAAATTTATTGGTTTTGGGGGGGGGGAAACCATCATTCTTTTTGCCCCTAGGGAAGGGGCTTAATTACGCCTCTGCCTGCACCCCCCCTAGTGGTTGTGGTTGGCAGCATAGAAGGCCCATTATCCCTTTTTCCATCTACTTTTAACCAACATAGCATAGCAGCACTGGCTGTTTTATCCCACTGCTTTGCAGAACCTATAAATAGAGCATAATACATACAGTGCAACAAAACATCAAACAATGGTATAAAAGTATAAAGTCAAAACACAAAGTGGCACATGTATGAAAACTGTCTAGGTCTAAGACTTTCTTTGTTGCCCATAGCAACCAATCAGATCTCCAATGATTTTATAATTAACTTTTCCATAATTCAACATAAACATGGATATTACCATTCGCTACCCAGCTATTTTAGATAAGTAAAAAGAAGCACAACCCACAATAGACAACCGAAAATACTACTATAAAAGGGGTTATTTGGTTCTTAAAATTGACTGCCTATCTTAAATGACTTTAACATTCACCCTAATTTACCTAAAACATATGAACTTATAAACCTATAGACCACCTTGAATATAACACTGGGAAACACTCATTTTGGTGCCTTAAAATTTTGAACCATTGCCGAGTATGTTTTGGGAGCTGATTAAAAAAATGACACCCGTTTTCCCCTATCAGCTCTACTTTTGGAGATTTGGCATTGCCACTTTACCAAGTATGTGCTGCTGTAAGTAGTGGTCATTCAATATAATGTTGAAAATTCACGTGAAACAGAAGTCTTTTCACTTGACATAGGGCAATATGTCAGAAAAGAGGCGCTGCCACGCCAGTTTTAAGGCACATTAAATGAGTGTATAGTGCTCCTGAATGAATGAACCTGTCAAAAATCTGGCGTGTGGTATAGCTTGCATAGTATAATTGATAAGCCTAATCCAGGCGCATAGCATATCAGTGCTAGCATATTTGATACGCATTTAGGCGCATTCAAATGTGTCGTGTCTGGCATATAATGCCCCTGTTTTGGTGTTCATTTACAGTTCATTTATATACAGAATAATGCGTCAACAGTTTTTTGGGTGCAAAATAGACCACAAAAATGGTGCGGCCCTAATGGGACATGTCGCCAATAAATTTTAGAACATTTAAAGAACACATGCAAACAAAAACATGAATGTGCATGAACAAATTCAATTCTATTCACCTGCACTACATATTTACACAAATTAATCACAAGAACAATGTAGAATCATGTAATCAACATATAAAATAGAGCTGCTACAACAAAATAGATGGAATCTTCAGACCTGGCAGCACTCAGATACGTAGAATAAGGTCAAAATTTTTAGGCACCAAAATGTATTTAATTTTGTTCCCCAGAGTAATTATTGACTTCTAAACAACTGTATGGCTATATTAAATGGGCTCTATACTGTGGTATTGACTGGGCAATAAGTTGCAGTATTGTTAGGCTAAGTGTACACAGCAATGTGAAAATCATTGGACTGCGCCGTACCACCGTTTTTTTGTGTGTTTTTTTCGGATTTTGTATTCCCGGCAGCCCAATATACAACGTTCTATATTCCGCTGGACGGTTTTAGGCTTAGGACACCCTCAGAAAAAATCCATGCTGTGTAGACTACATCACGGATTTTCTATTAAAAGCTACACAGAGCTGGGTACGGTCCGATTTTTGGCAGATTCAAGATAGTGAATCCGCTGAAAAAACAACCAAAATCCAGTGCTGTGTAGACATAGCCTTAGTTTGGAGCTAAATCCCCATAATAGTGGGACGACTGCAAACATGTTACAGAGTATATAACAATGTGGGGCTGGCTATGTTTCCCACTGCAATATGATGGGGGCTGACAATGTTGCAGACTATTATATATGTACTGATAGACACAGTTTGCATATTTCCCACACACACAAGGATAAAACAGCAGAAAACCAATCAGATACAGTCATCTGTGACAAAATAAGACTTTTGAATACTGACACCAACATGTTCCCTCTTCTATGCAATCAGCTGTCACAACCCTCCCACACTCACTTATTCCTGCCTCCTGCAACAACATCTTTTTATTCAGATCAACCTTGTGCTATTAGCTAAAAATAATATATAAAAATACACAATTATTAAGATATACCTTGTGGATTTGTAATTGTGCATCATGCATGCATTACATCAAACCAGTACAAGAACATCAACAGATACAAAGTATGTTATAGCTCAGCATTGCCATCAGCAGGACACAAAGAGGTTTTGCAACAGTTAGTTTAATTTTCCTAAATCTAAAGTCAAATGATCATACCAGCATCATCTGTAAGATGTGGTCATGTTGCTTCAAAGCTAAAATTGACTTTACAACCAATAAAAGACGGCTACATTTTTTTTGTAAAAGTGTCTTTTTCCCCCAGAGAAATACTTGCATAATAGTCAAGGCAGTCATGACATTTTACTTTAATTAAAAGATGCTGCTGCTCAAAAGGGGTAACATTCCTCATTAGGGAGAGGCACCTTGTAGGTGTGTGGAGAATTAAGAAGGGCAACACCTCGAAACAGCTGTCTGCAGATGAACATCTGATTGGCTCTATTTCAGTGAGTCAGATGTGAATTGAGGAATGCGAGCTCATAGAGTCCTAGCTCATTTCCCATGAGCCCTTTAGATGATGCTGAATAGTGTCACTGTGGGGCTTAGTTTTAAGTAGAATCTGTCAGCTCTCCTGTGTCGTGTAGTATAGAGGATCTGTCAGCTCTCCTGTGTGGTGCAGTATAGAGGATCTGTCAGCTCTCACTGGTGGTGTCGTTAGAGGATCTGTCAGCTTCCTGTTGGTGAGGTATAGAGGATCTGAAACTTCCTGTGTGTGTAGTATAGAGGATCTTCAGCTTTCTGTGTGGTAGTAGTATAGAAGATCTGTCAGATCTCCTGTGTTGTATAGTAAAGAGGATGTGTCAGCTATTCTGGGTGGTGTATTATAGAGTATGTGTCAGATCTCCTGTATGGTGTAGTATAGAGGATCTGTCAGCTCTCCTGTGTGGTGTAGTACAGAGGATCTCTCAACTCTCCTGTGTGGTGTATTATAGAGGATGTGTCAGCTCTCCTGTCTGGTGTAGTATATAGGATCTGTCAGCTCTCTTGTGTGGTGTAGTATAGATGATCTGTCAGCTCTCCTGTGTGGTGTAGTATAGAGGATATGTCAGATTTCCTGTGTGGTATATTATAGAGAATCTGTCAGCTCTCCTGTGTGGTGTAGTATAGAGGATCCTTCAGCTCTCCTGTGTGGTGTAGTATAGAGGATCTGTCAGCTCTCCTGTGTGGTGTATTATAGAGCATCTGTCAGCTCTCCTGTGTGGTGTGATAGAGAATCTGTCGTTCCTGTGTGTGTAGTATAGAGAATCTGTCAGCTCTCCTGTGTGGTGTAGTATAGAGGATCTCTCAGCTCTCCTGTGTGGTGCAGTATAGAGGATCTGTCAGCTCTCCTGTGTGGTGCACAGTGTTCGGGAAAATACTTTGGGAAAGTATCTTAAATACAAAATACAAAATACTTATGACTGAAGTATTAAATACAAATACTAAATACTTTAATCCCAAAGTATTTTAAATACAAAATACTTCAAAAGTATTTTCCAAATACTAAAATACTTGAAAAATGTAAACAAAAAATTTAATAAAACAAAAAATGGATCAGAAGTCCTTTAGCCCACTAGGATTAGCATCTACCCTGCAGATAAGTCAGGATTCATTGTGTCCGACTCCTATAGAAGATGTCTGTCACATGGAGGAGAGGATGCTACAGTAAAGAGAAACATACAGGTACCTTCCTTTAGTTACTATGCCTATTAATGTCAGTTATTTGGAGATATTAATTTAGTTTCAGTAACTCCATTTGCTTCACATTAATAGCAGTTAACCCCATGTCCCTCATATTAACCCCTGTGTGCCATATATAAGGGTTACTAATATGTGAGACACATGGGGGTACTAATAATTATTACCTCCATGTCTCTCATATATCAGTAACTCTTATTTGAGGCACACAGAGGGTTAATGTGAGGGACATGATGGGGTTAACTGCTATTACTATGAGGCACATGGAGTTACTAAGCTGTAATACACATGACCAGACTTTTTATCTGCAATGGTGGATTTCCCCTCCTCGGCTTATACTCGAGACAATACGTTTTCACAGTTTTTTGTGGTAAAATTAGGGGCCTCGGCTTATATCTGGGTTGGCTTATACTCGAGTATATACGGTAATTTTACGGAATGGATTATGCGATCGGGATGATTAAAACTAAAAATAAATCACGCTTCACTACAAGGGACTTGCGTTGCTGGAAACGCGCTGGAATTTTCACTCCTTCGTCGCACTCGCACGAGATACAAGAAACGAGAGTGATGACGTGGACTCGCTGTTGTTTTTTTTTTAAGTGCGGTGAGGCGGGTTATTTCAATTACACATTTGTTTTGAATTTTGAAAGTAATTAAAATACTTAAAATACTTCCTTAAAGTATTTTAATTACAATTTACAAATACTGAATAAAAAAGTATTTTGATTACAAAATACAAATACCTGACAAGTATTTTAAATACTATTTTAATTACTTGTATTTTAAATACTCCCGAACACTGTGGTGCAGTTTAGAGGATCTGTCAGCTCTCCTGTGTGGTGTAGTATAGAGGATCTGTCATCCTGTGTGGTGTAGTATAGAGGATCTGTCTAGCTCTCCTGTGTGGTGTAGTATAGAGGATCTGTCAGCTCTCGTGTGTGGTGTAGTTTAGTGGGTCTGTCAGCTCTCCTGTGTGGTGTAGTTAGAGATCTGTAGCTCCCAGTGTGGTATAGGGATCTGTCAGCTCCCGTTGTGTAGTATAGAGATTGTGCTCCCTGTTGGTGTATAGACGATCTGTCAGCTCTCCTGTGTGGTGTAGTATAGAGGATCTGTCAGCTCTCCTGTGTGGTGTAGTATAGAGGATTTGTTAGCTCTCCTGGTGTGGTGCTTAGTATAGAGGATCTGTCAGCTCTCCTGTGTGGTGTAGTATAGAGGATCTTGTTGCCACCCATCCGAGATTTTATGCTGCTTATGTGGGATTAAAGAAGTTTTACGCTATTGGTGAGTGCCGCCTTTACTTCTAATTCTTCGCATGGTATAGAGGATCTGTCAGCTCTACAATGTGGTGTAGTATAAAGGATCTGTCAGCTCTCTAGTGTGTGGTGTAGTACAGAGGAAATTGCATTGGCAACACCGGAAACAACGCTTCACCAATGTTGTGCTGACATTCCTGATCACCAGATCTGACACCCTGCAACTTCTTTCTGTGAAGTTACATCAAGGACTTAGTCTACCTGTCTCTCCATCCAGCCAAAGAATTAGCTTGACCGAAGGTAACACATCACTAAAACAGTGGAGTCCATAACCGAGGACCGAGGCACATGACTAGAAAGAACTGGACCACTGGATAGACATATGCCAGGTCACCAATGGAAATCACTTGACCAGCTGTAGTGTATAAATACGACTTAGATAGTCTGTCTTCTCATTTTAATATATTTGTGTTATGTTCTGTCAGTTATGATTACTGAGGTTAGAATTTTGCACCCTCTTTTTTGAATCACCCTGTATTTCATAGGCAAAAAAGCCCATAAAGTGCAGAAAAGGGACTATCAACCAGACATAGAGACAAATATAACCGCGCGAGAAATCAGAAACCACACTGATAGCAACAGATGTAATTAGTAATTTCTAATTAATTAATATTAATAGTGTCCTAAATATGTTTTTTCAGACAACTGTGTCCTGGGACGGCAACAAGCTGGTGTGTGTACAGAAGGGTGAGGTGCCAAACCGTGGCTGGACGCAGTGGATGGAGGGAGATGTGTTGCATGCGGTAAGATCTTAACTTTATCAAAGTCAACACCAAACTTTTTATCTCTTCATGTTATATAAAGAGGACCTGAAATCTAGTGACTTCTCTGTCTTGTCTTTGAAATACTGTAACAATTCTGGAGAATCTTTTCTAAGGCCATGCCCCCCACGGCACCGGTTTGCGGACGGTTTTTCAGACGGTTTGCAAAACCGCAAACCGTCTGAAAAACCGGCCGCAAACCTTTAAATGGGGCTCTATGAAAACCCGAGCAGCAGTCCCAACTGCACGGGTTTTCCGCCTAGCATGTTCATTCTTCCGTCTGGTTTTCTGAAGGAATATGAACAAGTGAATGTGAAGGGGGAAAGGCACGCCACAAAAACAGGACAAATACCGATCGGATAAACCGACCGGTATTTGTCCTGTGCCGTGTAAACGGGCCCTAATAACTCTGTGTTGTGCTGCTTCTCTGTTATTCCTCCTAGAAATGTATTCTTGAATCAGTCAGCTGGTGGTTATCATTCCAGTTTTCAAAGAGTGTGTCCCAGAACGCATTCTTTCAGTACTGATTGGACAATGTCAGATTGTGCAGGGACAGCTCCCTCCAATTGGTAACACCCATATGACTAATTCAATATTACATTTCTAGAAGGATTAACAGAGGAACAGCACAATGCAGAGTTATAAGGGGGTATTCACATGGCATATTTGCGTGAAATTGCAGCAAAATACGCCCCCGTAGATATGGTAAAAAGAACGTTGTGTCATTGTTCAGACGGTGGTGATTTTACAATTGTATTTCTCAGTACATAATGTACGCCCGTAAAAAGAAGTGACCTGTCACTTCTTTCAGGAGCTTATGTGCCGAGTAATACAAAGGATACATGGCAGAGAACTGCCTTGCTTTGAAAGCACACCCTGGCCAGCATGTACTTTCAGCAGAACTAATGAAGGCATATTGTGGCGGGTACCTCTACACGCCACAATACATCGTGTGAACACCGCCTAAGACAGTGTTTCTCAACTCCAGTCCTCAAGACCCACCAACAGGTCATGTTTTCAGGATCTCCCAAAGCAAGAATTTTCACTTTACAATAATTATTTTCACTGTGCAATACTGAGGAAATCCTGAAAACTTGGCCCGTTGGGGGTCTTGGGGGGAAATTAAGAGGAGATGCTCCAAAACTGTTATTTTACAGGCAACATAATATATTCTAAATAGATAGGTCAGGAGATATCACAGGTCTATTTAACTTTGTATATAGTCTTCAGAGCAGTGGTCCCCAATGTATTGTGGAATTCTGACTTTTCTGAAACTACTATTGAAATGGTCATGGTACGTTGGGAGTTGTAGTTTCACTACAATTGGACAGCCACACGTTAAAAACCACGACTCTAAAAGATTTTTTTAAATGTCTTTCAAAGGTTCATCCATTTTGAGTACCTGTGTTCAGACCAAGGGTACAAATCCTAAAATGGATGCTTCAGTTTAGAAAAACAATTTTTATATAACCTATTAGGGATTTCAGAGTCAATAGACTGGGGTCTTCTGTTCAGAACCCTTCTCTATTAGTCATGGTGGCTAAAAATAAGGCTTTACGCTCTAGTGGACCCAGCAAAATTAATGGTCAGAGCCTTCAAAATGATAACAAATGGGATAATTCTGTGATAATCTATAAGTGTTAAAGGAATTGTCCACCTCAAAATATGTTGAGAATGTCTTTACTTGTGTAAATATCATAGGAAATCACACTATTTTGTATAGTCCACACCCTGTATATTAAAATATATTTTTAAAATATATATATATATATTTATATATAATATATATATATATATATATAAAATTTTCCCCAGGGAGCATTTTCCCTAAGACCCCGGAAGGGGTAAATTTTATGGGTGATTTTTAAGTCTGGGTCCACAAAAAACCTACCTTTATCTGTATACCAGGGGCCACATGACCTGTGTGGTGGTCACATGACTGTTTTGTCCATACAAGTACTCCATGGCAGCCATTTCTATGGACAGAAATTTGAGCTGTTCCTTTTTTTTCTAGATAAGGGATAAAAAGAACAGGATTTTTAATATATGTATATTAGAAAATTGTGTGAATTTCTATTATATACATAATAAATAAAAACATTATAATTACATTATAAAGTGGACAAACCCTTCAACTTAAATATAGCAGCCATCTAGCTTATAAAAGGGGTGAAGCTGTGACAACTACCTAGTTTCTCCTCATAAGAAAGGGTTATGAAGTGAAGATGCTATAGAGAGTTGAGTGACATAGGATCCAACTTCACATAATTTATTTGCAGTCTATAACCCTGGAAACACTGTCTGCACAGGAGCTGTATACACAAAACAGAAGGACATAGGATTTTCAATGAAGACTATTTACAAATTCGCTTCATTGTTTTTATTTTAAATGCATTGAAATGATATAAATTTTGGGTGAAGTTATCATTTAAAACCCCTTTAAAAACTCTTTTTCTTGCCAGGGAAATTTACGCAAAAGAGTAAAGTGCAAGCAAACCTTCCACAGAGCATCATGAAGAAGTCTGTGAACCTACAAACACTGGATGTCCCTGATATGTCCATAGAAATCAGTTTTTCTTGATTGTTATCAGCCCTTTTCATGCTATTGCTGTTACATCATTATCAATATCTAATTCAGGAGAAGGCCAATAGATGTCAATGACCAGTGGTCAATGAATGGACGGTTGTACACCCAGGATGACCTGGTCACTGTTTTAGGGACAAAGGATGGAAACGATGCCTTAATAATCCATCTTTGTACACCTACAACACCTTCATATTTTGTACAAACACCTATGTCAAGAAAGTTAAAGGGAAGTTCCATTTCTTGTTAAAAAAAGAAGCTTAATCATTGTTCAAATAAAAGTCAATTTAGTGAAATAACTTGGGTGGCGTTTACTATGTCATATTTTCTGCTGCACAAAAGTAGCTAATTTTTGTGAAACCTTCAGTTGTGCATAGATGTGTGACTTTACTGTGTTATGCTATTCTAGAGCATTTTTTAAAAAAAGGAATGAGGCTTACTGAATATAACTACTATAATACTTCCCCCTATGTACAAGAATATAACTACTATAATACTGCCATCTATGTACAAGAATATAACTACAAGAATACTGCTCCCTATGTAAAAGAATAGAACTACTAGAATACTGCCCCCTATGTACAAGAATATACCTACTACCGTGTTTTTCCAAAACTAAGACAGGGTCTTATATTACGGTATTTTCATTTAAAAAAAAAGGGCTAGGGCTTATTTTTTTAACATTGCGTGCTGGGACATATAGGGCCACATATATCAAAACTGTCTCGGTCTAAAACTCACTTTGTTGCCCATAGCAACAAGAGCTCCCGTTTCATTTTTCCAGAGCACTATATGAAATGAAAGGGGCGCTCTGATTGGTTGCTATAGGCAACAAAGTGGTTTTAGACCTAGACAGTTTCCATACATGTAGCCCAAAATGCCACTATTAAAGACTAGAACTAAAAGTACCAACGTGTCTATACACACACATACACCCCATGGTTGTACATACCCTATAGTCAAAAACCATGGGGTGTGTGGCATGCTGGGGAACTAAAAGTCCCAGCATGTCACAGTAGCTACACTTTAAGATAAGGGATTGTTTGTGTGATTGTATAGATGTGTATGTGTACATGTGTGGGCATGTGTACATTGAACTTACACTTAAGCTATGTTCACACGGCTGATTTTGGGACAGATTTCAGTCCGTACTGCGCGCTGTACTGTGCTCAATATGGCTGAAACCCGTCCCAGTCATTACGGTAATCCACAGTTCTCATAGAGAACTATGGATTCCGTCTCCTCTCCCCGCTCGCCAAAGACATGCACAATATCCCGGCGGGATATGCGCCATGGATAATGAAAGTCTGTGGGGCCGGCGGTTTGCCAGCCCCCGCGCCGCGCCCCCGCCAAGCGGCGTAATTGCGGGAAAAATCCGTTCCCGCAATTACGCCGTGGATAAGCTGTGTGAACATAGCCTTACACATAGCACTCTAAGGCCTGGGCTGAAGGACCTGCGAGTCATGTGACTGTGACATCATCTCAGGTCCTTCAGCCTGAAAACACTGCAGGTTTCCACAAGGCCTCCAGTCTAAGGCCATGTTCACACGGCTTAAAATGGGCCGTATTTCGGTCCGTAATTACGCGCCGAAGTGCGCCAATTACGGGCCAAAAAATGGCCCATTCATTCGGTAATTCACAGTTCTCTTTAGAGAACTATGGATTACGTCTCCTCTCCCCGCCCGGCGAAGTGATTGTCTAGCAGTGATTGTCTATGGGCCGGCGAAGTGGCGGCCCCCCGCTCACTCCCCCGCTCCCGCCCCCGTCCACACGGCGTAATTGCGGGGCGTAATTACGCCCTGCAAATACACTGTGTGAACATAGCCTAACAGGCTGTTTATCAGGGTGGGGGGGGCTCGGTAATGGAACCGCCCAGGAGGCGGGCCTCAAGTGACATCACTCAGGAGGCGCTGACTAACTAGGCCTTATTTTTGGAGTAGGGCATATATTCAGCGATTACTCCAAGAATCTGTAAAAATCAGGCTAGGGCTTATTTTTGGAAAAACACGGTCTCATACTCTTCCATATGTACAAAAATAATATTGTTTCCCACATATAAAAATATAACTACTATAATACTGCCCACCATGTACAAGAATATAACTACTATAATACTGCTCCCTATGTTCAAAGATATAACTATTATAATACTGCTCATTATGTACAAGAATAAACAGTAACACTGTAATATTGTCACAAATGTACAAAAAAATTACAAAAATATAGCTAATAGAATATTGTCTCTATGTACAAGAATATAACTTCTAAAATACTGCCTCCTATGTACAAGAATATAACTACTATAATTCTATCCTCTATGTACAAGAATATAACTACTATAATACTATCCTCTATGTACAAGAATATAACTACTATAATACTACTCCTTTGTACAAGAATATAACTATTATAATTCTGCCCCATATGTACAAGAATATAACTACTATAATACTGCTAACTATGTAAAAGAATATATGTACTATAATACTACTCCTATGTACAAGAGTGCCCAGGGGCCCATAAAGCTGTTAAAACTGCCTAAGTTGTGGTGTAGCTTACCAGTAAGAGTCCATCTACACGAAATGTAACGTCGGATTATGAAGTGGATTTAGAATTTAAAAATCATCAAAATGTGACTGCAACACTATTCCCATAGACCTCAATAGAAAATCTGAGTTGTAATCTACACAGATCGGATTTTCTGAGGTCTGATTTCAAAACCGACCTTTTTTTAAAAGAACATTTTAAATCATCTGCTGTATTTCTCTCTCTTTCTCTCTCTTCTCTCTCTCTCCTCTCTCGTGCTGTACTCAGCAAGAGTGGCGCAACCTAAGTGGTTCCCTTTATTGATGGGTATGTTTGCTTGTTATTCCTATGAGGAAGGATCTTTTGATCCGAAACATGTCAGCATGGAGCTGGTTGTTTTTTGCTCTGTCCTTTTAGTATTTGTAAAGGTCTGGATATGATTTTAATCCAATAAAGTTCTATCTTTTGCACTGCCTTCTACCCTTGAGTTCGGCTGGTTCCATTCTGCTTGTTTTCCACTGAAAGTCTAAAGCAGTACAAGGCACTGCGGTACCGCGCCAGCTATTTCAGGTGAGCTGAATTTTCTTCTGTTTCATGTTTATTCTTTGGTCGTATTTAATGTGGAAAACACATGGAAAATGAATATTGATATCAATGGAGATGGCTAAAAACTTTGTGTAAAACGCGTCCAAAGCATTTGTATGTGGATTTTAACACGGACCCACTTCCAAAACCACATAGAAAAAATTGGGACTCGTTTTTGACTGTAAACCACAAGTAAAAAAAAGTACCCTAAGTCAACGACCATGTAAATACTTGTCTGAGGCGGTTTTTCAACCACAGAATCCATTAAGTAAATTTTCCACATCGTCTGAACGTACCCTTATACAGTCATTTTTCAAATGGGATATGAGAAACAATGTCCTGTACTCTCACTCAAAAAAAAAACTACGGGAATAGTCTCAAGCTTCTAATCGGGAGCAAATGGAATATAAATGTCTGGGCTAGAATAGTTGTGTTTAATTCTGAACAAAGCTCTTAAAGGGGTTGCCTCATCTCACTGTTTCATAGAGCAAAGCAGCATTCTTTCATTCATGCATCCTGTCACTTCCTGGTAAAGCTTTCTGTAATTAGCATATGAGCTGTATTCAGACATCTGCTAATTAGTATAGATTAGATAAACAATCTCCTGCTACCAGGTCCAGAGAATCTTCAGAGTTAAAGTAAACAGTAGTAATTAGTGGCTTTTGTCTGAAAGATCAGATAACACACAAGCTCTCAGGCTGCCAGCAGTTCTCTGTGATGACATCACTCGCTGCTATCAGAGAAGACAAACAGCAGGAGAGTACAAGCAAACAGGTTGGTCACTAGAGAAACCTGAAAGCCCTCAGAAGGTGATAAAATCATTTATAGCTTCATTTAGTGCTCCCTACATGTTGAAAGATTATCTTTGTAGTGAGACAACCCCTTTAACTACATGCAAAGATAGCAAGAAGAATCTAATAAAGGGGAGTTGGTCACAGTGGATTTTCTGTAAGGTGAAACCTTACAGTAGTATTGGATCCCAGCCCAGATAAAGTGACATCAAATAGTAATTTGTATCTTTAGAAAAAGCATGGGTAAGTTTATGATTCATAGCATGGGCATGTACAAACTAGACAGAACCACTTATGGAGAGTTGGTCTTCCTACCATAGCAGAAGGAGGTTGTTTATATATCTACCATACCATCTGATATGGGAGGCAAAGGGATTGTTGGGGCTGTAATAGTTCTTCTAGAGTGGGATTTTATATGTTGGCCAAAGATGGGGAGAATTTGTCCCCCATTAAAGCACCACTAAAGTGAAAATACATTTTTTTATTGAAGGCAAAATAATTATGTTTAAACAGAAAATGTACTGCTAACATTAAAAATTCTTACAGATTAGCTGGATATTGACTATATTGATTCAAATATGACATTAGACCTTTCAAAGCTAGAAAATACTGTATGGAAGGATATAAACCTATGACATCAAGGGATAAACAACATTTGTCAGACTACTAGGCACTGTCCAAAATGGAAATGACATGTTTTGTGACTTGATTAAACCTAGTAAAATAGAGACTAAGGGCGGCATGTATGTACGGGGTTGTGCCAGAAGTCTGGCGTCTTTTCAGCCTGAAAACTGGCGCAGCCCTGTTTGTTAGATTTTTAATCAGGCGCATTCCAATATTAGGCACACTTTGTAATGCGCATGAGATCAGGGGGGTGTGCTGGAGGTGTTTCGAAGTACAACCATATTAGCAGTGAAGGCTGCCGCGCGTATTCCACCTCAGCGTAATGGCGGGAAATATGAATATAGACGAGCTGCTGGCGCAGCTCTGCAGTGCTGCAGTGGAGCGTGGCCCGGCCTGGCTGGAGGAGCAGGTACGGGGCGTGCTTGGGGGGGGGGGGGGGGCGCCGGGTTTGGCCTCCGTTCCCCTCAGTGCTGGATCCCGTGGCGACGGCGGGTGCCCCTGGCGATGTGCCAGTCGGGGGGCCCGCCAGAGAACGGCAGCGAAGCCCGCAGCCGGATGCGAGAGCTTCACAGAGCAGCGGGCAGTCGAGAAGAGTCGTCAAGGACTGGTGGACGGCAGGTCCGAGTGGGCTGGTGCCGTTTAGCGAGTACGGGGACCCACTGGGGGGTCCTCCATCGAGGGATTCTGCTGGCAGCGTGCGGTCAGAGGTGCATCTGGTCCAGGATCGGCGACAGTCGTAGGACGGGAGGTTTGGAAGTCATGGCGGTAGCCAGCAGCGGAGACAAGGACTTCAGGGAACGGTCAGCGTGGCTGGTGGGATCACAGCTCCCATGCAGCCTAGTGAGTCTACATCTATGTGTGTATTGTCACCGCCGGGACAGGCGTCACAAGGGCTCGTGGCGGTGGGGTCTCGCCGTTGCAGGAATTGGCAGGAAGTTTGCGGGATTTTTTGTCACGCTTTCCGGGTTTGCCCGGGTCGGAGGGGCAGGCGTCACCAATTTCGGCGTGGGGCCAGGCGTTGACCTCCTCGGCGGGTACATTTGTCCTGCCAATGGGAGTGGGGAAGTTGGGTAGGTCGGTAGCTGGGGGGACTGGGGTGACTGTGTCGGTTCAAACCGAGCAGGACACTGTAGATCGGGTGCGTCTCGACGACAGAGCAAAGGGAGAGGTTTACGTTTGCTTTGAGGGCCCACTAAGCGCTCATTTAAAAAAGGAGGGGAAAGAGAAAATTTGGAACGACGAGTATGTCGAAATATTTTCTCTGCTTCCGTTAGAAAAATTCAATTTAGCAAAAGGCAAATGGGATGAGAGCAAGAAGGAGGAGGAGAAGCGGAGATGGCGGTTGATTCCGCAGACATTTCAGAATTGGTTGCAGGCATTTGCTATTCTGGCAAGTGTCGTTGGGGAAAAAGCCCCAGAGAATTGTTCAGCTCTTTTTTGTTATCTAGATTCCATAGGGGAGGCACAGAAGGTTTACGGGGGGCAGGCATGGCTCCGTTATGACAAACAGTTTCGTCAGCGGAAGGCGGTTAGGCCATCAATACGATGGGACCAGAAGGACATTGGGTAATGGTTAAGTGTGATGGCTCCCACTTGGTATGGCCAGCCCTTTCAGGGCAGACCTGGAGGTTCTGGACAGCAGGCGGGCTCCGGGTCTTTCGGAGGTGGATCCCAAGTGGGATTCAAGGACGGGGTCTGCTGGCAATTTAACGATAACCAGTGTAGGTTCGGGGCGAGCTGCCGCTTCAAGCATGTCTGCTCAGTGTGGCGCGACTCGGTGTTTTCGCAAGGAAAAGGGAAGAGGGTCTGGTCCTCCTCACGGGGGTGACTCCGGTGAATATTCTCGCAATGGAGCCGTACCTAAATAGGTACCTGGACCGGAAGACGGCGCAATAGTTAGATGGGAGGGTTTTCGCATCCCATCGCCGGCACATGAGATCCCCTTTATGATAAAAAATTTGCGCTCGGCATTGCTACATCCGGGGGTGGTAGCAGAGAAATTAAAGAAGGAGGTTCTATTGGGTAGAATGGCGGGTCCGTTCGGGTCACGGCCGATTCCGGACTTGGTGGTTTCTCCTTTGGGAGTGGTCCCTAAGAAAGAACCCGGTAAATTTCGGTTAATTCATCACTTGTCGTTTCCGAAAGGTTTTTCGGTCAACGATGAGATCGACCCAGAATTGTGCTCCGTGGTATATACCTCTTTCAACGCGGCGCTTCATTGGGTTAGACGTTACGGTCCCGGGGCCCTGTTGGCCAAAACGGATATTGAATCCGTGTTCCGGTTGTTGCTGGTGCACCCTGAGAGCGCTCGGCTGCTGGGGTGTTATTGGGATGGGTCGTTTTTTATAGATTGGTGTTTGCCGATGGGGTGTTCTTTATCATGCTTCTACTTTGAAGCCTTTAGTTCCTTTATAGAATGGGTGGTGCGTGACTTGTCAGGGTGATCATCAGTTATCCATTATTTAGACAATTTTTTTTACATTGGCCCAGCGGACTCAGAGGTTTGCGGGTCGCTGTTGGCATCCATGCAGTGTGTGGCAGGACATTTTGGAGTTCCATTGGCCCTGGAAAAAACGGAGGGTCCCACCACGTCCATCAATTTTTTGGGGATACGGATTGACTCAGTTCGCATGGAATGTCGTCTGCCAGAAGACAAATTGGTGGATATGAGGCAAGATATTGGGAGGATGCTGGCTTGTAAAAAAGTGACACTTAGGGAATTACAATCATTGTTGGGCAAGCTGAACTTTGCTTGCCACATCATGCCAATGGGGAGGGTGTTCTCGTGACGTTTGGCAGGGGCGACGGCAGGTATTCGGGCGCCACATCATTTTATACGATTGACATCAGGACTGAGAGAGGATTTACGGGTATGGCAGTCTTTTTTGGATCAATACAACGGGCGATCCATTATCCTGGATAGGGCTCTGAGTAATGCAGATATAGAGGTTTTCACTGATGCGGCAAGGAGTGTCAGCTTCGGAGCTTTTTGTCAGGGGGAATGGTGTGCCGGGCGATGGCCTGAGGCATGGTTTGAGGCGGGTTTAGTGAAGAATCTAGCTCTCCTTGAATTGTTCCCGATTGTCTTGGCAGTGGACCTATGGGGTGACCGGTTCAGGAATAAGAAAGTGCGTTTTCACTGTGACAACTTAGGCGTTGTGCAGGCCATTAATTCCCTGTCCGCTTCTTCTCCCCTGGTTCTTTGTTTATTGCGATGGTTGGTGTTACGGTTTCTGGGACTTAACGCATGGGTGGTGGCTGAGCATGTCCCTGGAGTTAAAAACAACTTGGCTAATGCTCTGTCTCGTTTGCAGTTGGAACGTTTTCGGGAGCTGACACAGGAGGCAGCGGCAGTGGGATTGGAGTGTTCCGAGGAATTGTGGACAGTGGTTTTGACACCGCGAATCGGCTTTTCAGGTCTTCGTTAACCAAGGGGACGTGGGATGCATATTCTGCGCATTGGGCCCTTTGGGAGCGATGGGAGGAAGGTGTAGGGCTACTGACTTTGGACGGGGAAAGAACGGCGGCATTGTTTAGTCTCATAGGCAGGCCTGGACTGAGCACCTGCCAAGCCGGGCAAATGCCCGGCGGGCCGTGTGACTCCTGGGCCGCCTGCATTACATACGATCAGCTGACACTGCTCCTACCTTCTTTAATACAGGAGCAGCGGCGCTGTTAAGGACATTATGTGTAGCTGTGGAGGGCCACGGCCGCTGCTGTTTGCCGCTCCGCCCCAGTGTCCGTGCCGGCAGCATCAGACATCAAGTCTCTGCTGGCCACGCAGCCGCTGCTTCCATCGGTGAGGCTGGGGCCGGCACGGGCAGCATAGTGAGCTCAGTGGGCGGGGCCGGCAGCTCTGCTCACAGGAGAAGAGCACTGACTGCGGGCTCCGCCTCCTCAGTGCTCCGGCCCCGCCCCCTGCAGGCCTGGCAGGACGCTGAGCAGAGGAGCTTCCTGCCTATCCAAGAAGATACCTGCTCCTGCGGAGGACCAATCACTTAGGCTGGTAAGTGGCCTTCAATTTACTACTGGGACCTCACTATCTAGCCTGCCTCCACCTCCCCTGGGCCTCACTATCTAGCCTGCCTCCACCTCCCCTGGGACTTCACTATCTAGCCTGCCTCCACCTCCCCTGGAACCTCACTATCTAGCCAGCCTCCACCTCCCTGGACCTCACTTTCTAGCCTGCCTCCAACTTCCCTGGGACCTCACTATCTAGCCTGCCTACCTCCTGGACTCACTATCTAGCCTGCTCACCCTGGACCTCACTATTAGCCTGCCTCCACCTCGCTGGACCTCATATTAGCCTGTCCACCTCTCCGGGACCTCACTATCTAGCCTGCCTCCACCTCCCTGGACCTCCTATCTAGCCTCCTCCACCTCCCTGGGACCTCACTATCTAGCTGCCTCACTCCCCTGGACTCACTATCTAGCTAGCTCCACCTCCCTGGGACCTCACTATCTAGCTGCCTCCACCTCCCTGGGACTCACTATCTATCCTGCCGCCCACTCCCCTGGGACCTCACTATCTAGCTGCCTCCACTCCTGACCTCCTACCTGCCTCCACCTCCCCCTGGACCTCACTATCTAGCCTGCTACTACCTCCCCTGGGACTCAATCTGCTGCTCCACCTCCGGGATCACTATCTAGCTGCCTCCACCTCCTGGACCTCACTATTAGCGCCTCACTCCTGGACATCACTATCTAGCCTGCCTCCACCTCCCTGGACCTCACTATCTAGCCTGCTCCACCTCCTGGGACCTCACTATCTAGCCTGCCTCCACCTCCTGGGACCTCACTATCTAGCTGCCTCCACCTCCCCTGGACCTCACTATCTAGCCTGCCTCCACCTCCCCTGGGACTGCCTCACTCATCTATAGCCTCCTCCACCTCCTGGGACCTTACTATCTAGCCTGCTCCACCTCCCGTGGGACCTCACTATCTAGCCTGCCTCCACCTCTCCTGGACCTCACTATCTAGCCTGCTCCACCTCCCTGGACCTCACATCTAGCCTGCCTCCACCTCCCTGGGACCTCACTATCTAGCCTGCCTCCACCTCCCTGGGACCTCACTATCTAGCCTTCCTCCACCTCCCTGGACCTCACCATCTGGCCTGCCTCCTACTCCCTGGGACCTCACTATCTAGCCTGCCTCCACCTCCCTGGGACCTCACTATCTAGCCTGCCTCCACCTCCCCTGGACCTCACTATCTAGCCTGCCTCCACCTCCCCTGGACCTCACTATCTAGCCTGCCTCCACCTCCCCTGGACCTCACCATCTAGCCTGCCTCCGCATCCCCTGGGCCTCACTATCTAGCCTGTCTCCACCTCCTGGGACCTCACTATCTAGGCCTGCCTCCACCTCCCTGGGACTCACTATCTAGCCTGCCTCCACCTCCTGGGACCTCACTATCTAGCCTGCCTCCACCTCCCCTGGGACCTCACTATTAGCTGCCTCCCTCCTGTGGACCTCACTATCTAGCCTCCCCTCTCACTGGGACCTCATATCTAGCCTGCCTCACCTCCCTGGACTACTATCTAGCCTGCCTCACCTCCCTGGACTCACATTAGCCTGCCTCAATTCCCTGGACCACTTATCTAGCCTGCTCCACTCTGGCTTCACTATCTAGCCTGCCCACCTCTGGACTCCACTATCTAGCCTGACTCACCTTTCCCTGGGACCTCATAACTAGGCTGCCTCCAACTCCTGGACCTCACTTCTAGCCTGGCTCCACCCCCGGGCCTCACCAGTACAGCGTGGGATGTCGGGTTCTGGATGCTGTGGCACCTCACTGATCGGTGAGCCTGCTCCACTTATCTGCCGCTGTAGTGTAAATACTCTGCCCTCATCCCTATTCCCTCCTACCTCCTGCCTCAACCTACCCATGAAGGGAGTCCTCACTATCTATTGCTTGCTCCTATTCCTGTTGGGTTACCTCACTACTATGTGCTAAGAAAAAATCCCTGGAGACCACAGATGCCTGCCTCCCCTTTTTGGGGGAACCCCCACATTGGGGCCTGCCCCCCTCCGGGATTTCAACCCGCCGGGCCCACCTCCTGACTCAATATTTTGGCCTGCCCCTCTTCGGGACCTCACAAATCTAGGCCTGGATAACTTCCGGGGCCCCTCACCCTTTTTTTAATGCCCATTATCCCCGGGGCACTCACCAGCAGGGTACCGGACGCTGGGGGATGTATCCGATAGCGTGTGGTCGGGACAGTTGTTGTGATCTGCACCTCCCAGCGTCTGGTACTGCTGCCGACAGTGTGAGCTGCGTCCACTATATCTGGCCTGTCAGTGTAAGTCTCTGCCCGCTGCACTTCCCCTCATTCCCCTCCCTTCCCCCTCCTCTCCCCTCACCGAGCAGCGATGAGAGGATGAGAGTGTCTCTCCCTGTCTGTGTTCGTGTCGTCCCCTTTCTCTTCGTCGTCGGGTCTTGCCCCTTTGAGCCACGGAGTGCGTAGTGACATCTCGGGAGAGCCGTCCGCAGCCCCGATCCCAGCATCCTTGTATTGCATGCCCCCAGCTACCTGGATATAGAGGACAGCTACCTTGCTAGTGGGGACAGCTATCTGGCTAGTGGGGACAGCTACCTGGATATAGGGGACAGCTACCTTGCTAGTGGGGACAGCTATCTGGCTAGTGGGGACAGCTACCTGGATATAGAGGACAGCTACCTTGCTAGTGGGGACAGCTATCTGGCTAGTGGGGACAGCTACCTGGATATAGAGGACAGCTACCTTGCTAGTGGGGACAGCTATCTGGCTAGTGGGGACAGCTATCTGGCTAGTGGGGACAGCTACCTGGCTAGTGGGGACAGCTATCTGGCTAGTGGGGACAGCTACCTTGCTAGTGGGGCAGCTCCCTGGCTATAAGAAGCACTACCTGGCTATAAGGGGTCAGCTACCTGACTATAAGGGGACAGCTACCTGGCTATAAGAAGCACTACCTGGCTATAAGGGGTCAGCTGCCTGGCTATAGAAGCACTACCTGGCTATAAGGGGTCAGCTACTGGCTATAAGAAACACTACCTGGCTATAAGGGGTCAGCTACCTGGCTATAAGGGGACAGCTCCCTCGCTATAAGAAGCACTATCTGGCTATAAGGGGACAGCTCCCTGGCTGTAGTAAGCCCTACCTGGCTATAAGGGGTCAGCTACCTGGCTAGTTGGGACAGCTACCTGGCTATAAGAAGCATACCTGGCTATAAGGGGGACAGCTCCTGGCTATAGGAAGCACTACCTGATATAAGGGACGCTACTGGCTTAAGAGCACTACCTAGCTTTAAGGGGTCAGCTACTGGCTAGTGGGGACAGCTACCTGGCTATAAGAAGCACTACCTGACTATAAGGGGACCGCTACCTGGCTATAAGAAGCACTACCGGGCTAAACGGAGACAGCTCCCTGGCTATAAGAAGCTACCTGGCTAGTGGGGACAGCTACCTGGCTATAAGAAGCACTACCTGGCTAGTGGGGATAGCTACTTGGCTACTGGGGGCACTGCCTGGCTATTGGAGGCAGCAACCTCGCTAGAAGGGGGCAGCTTCCTGGCTACAGGAGTCTACTACCTGGCTACAGGGTTCAAATAGGGCACTGAGATATCTACGTATTGGGGCACAGTTTGGCGGTATCCCTCAGCTCTCCTGGATGCTGAATAGACCATGCAACAGTCCAGGAAAGCTGGGTGACGCCAAAACCCTAATCTAGTTTTCTTCCAGAGCCATTAGTTATCTGGAGTGGGGTGTGGATTTTAGAAGGGGGCATGGCTTTCATAATCAAGATGGGTGTGGTCATGCAAATTTCGGGGGCGGCGGACGTAGTGCGCCACCACCTTCATATCTCCTGCTTTCTCACTTTCAAAAGTTGGCATGTATGACTAAGACTGTGTACAGAAGTGGGAGCCCCAGAGCTGTCTGTGGGAACTTTAACTGTCAGGGGCAAAAGGGGTCACTATAACCATTTGGGGTGCTTTGTATGGGGAGTTTGTACACAGGTGGGGCAGAGGTAAAGAGCTGCTGGAAAAGTGAGTTGTCTAAGATGTGTATGTGGTAAATTCTGACGAGTTACGGCTGGAGAAGTCGTCATGGCGTCTGGGCCGGATGAAGAAGAAAAGGCAAAGAAAGCAACTCTCAACAGATAAGCCGTCTCCTGTGAGTCCCTGATGTCAGGGGTTATTTTGCTTCTGTTGGATCAATGTTGTATTCATTGTCATGTGAATTGACCACTACGTAGCGGTATTGTAAGTTATATCAGCATTTGTATAGTGGCAGCGTACACTTGTCCCTAATTGTAAAAACAACTGTACGCTTGTCCATAACCCTGTGAATAGGAGTTTCTGTGCACCAGTTTTACTTTCTTGCTGATGTTTATAGTGGTGTTTATTATAGCAGAGTGGCGGATATTGTATGTGGGCGGAGGCGGATATTGTATGTGGGTGGAGGGGGATATTGTATGTGGGCCGGTGGCGGTATTGTAGTGGTGGTGGGGTTTGCCAGGGCTGCTTTTTGGTCCCAGTCCGGCCCTGCTCATAGGGCACGTGGTCAGTGAGGGGTGGTCGGTCTCTAAACTTACGAGATTCATGTCAGCCTTGGCATTTGGTTTTAAAGCAAGGGGTCTAAGGGACGTGACAAAGGCTTTTAGTGTGGTGCAGGCTCTGAAGGGCTTGAGACGGGGTTCCATGGTAGCAGATAACTGGTGCCCAGTCATGTTTAATCTTTTGGAGCGTCTGGGTCATAGGTTACCGGGGGTTTGTTCATCGGTTTTTGAAGCTAGTCTTTTTCGTTTAGCTTTTGCGTTGGCATTTTTTGAAGCCCTTCGCATAGGTGAACTGGTGTGTCCAAGTAGGGACCTAGCCGGGGGGTTACAATGTGAGGATGTGCAGCGGAGGCAGGAGGGTCTTATGGTACATATAAGGCGGTCAAAGACAGAACAAGCAGGTAGGGGTAAGTGGTTACGATTGGGGACGGTTAGGGGGTCCATAATGTGCCCAGTTAATTGCTTTGAAGATTACTGGGGTCGGCGCGGGGGTTCCCCTGGCACCTTACTGGTCCATGCAGATGGTAGATACCTGTCTCGGTTACAGTTTTCAGCGGTGTTTAGACGCCGTTTAGGGGAGCTGGGTTTAGATCCGGGGAGGTTTGCACCGCACTCATTCCGGATCGGAGCGGCTACAGAAGTGGCAGGGTGGGGGTTGGATGCCGAGGCGGTTCGGAAAATAGGCAGATGGGATTCGGACCGTTATAGACTGTATATCCGTCCGCATTTGATCCAGATGCCATAATGTGGGGTGGTTATGGCTAGTCACTGGTATTGCATTTGTGTTCCTGTTAACACCTACCCCAACCCCACTCCCCCCCCCTTTCTTCTCATTACAGGGCAGTGGTTAATTTGGATTTTCGGTCACTCATATGTGCACTGGGGTGCACAGCGCGCGGCACTACGAGCTAGTGGCAGACAGTTGGGTATCCCAGAAGCAATGGCTATGGTTCGATGGATCGGGAAGAGAGGACTTTTATGGGGTCAGGTTGTTCCTGACTTTCAGCTTTTGTGTCCTGGGATCGTACTAATATTGTTGTATTTCATGTTGGGGGGAACGACTTGGGGTTACGTCCCATCAGGGAACTGATAAGGGACATTCTTGCGTTTATTTTCGTATTATCCCGAATGGTTATTATTTGTTACGACATAGTGCCTAGATTGGCGTGGAGGAATGCTTATTCCTTGGCAGGGATTAAAAGGGCTAGGGTTAATAAGGCGGTAGCAACATTTGTGGTTAGGAATGGGGGGTTTGTGGTAAGGCATAGGGAGTTAGAACCGGGTGTTGGTGAATTCTGGCGTAGCGATGGGGTTCAGTTGAATGTGGTGGGGTTGGATCTGTGGTCACTAGATATTCGCGAGGGGCTGGAGAGGGCTTTGGGGCTGTTGGGGGCGTCGCGCTCGTAAGGGGTCATGATCGCTAGCTGTGGCGGGTTGGTGTCCTTGGAGTTGGTGGAAATTAGCGGGGGAGTCAGGCTCGAGTTGGCTCCCAGTTTCTTGGATGGACCGGTCTGGCGAAGGTTGGGACTCCACAGGGTGGCGTCCTTGGGAGCAGGTGACAGAATGTTGAGCTGCCTGAGGTGGCTTTTGGTGCCCTGAAGCCGGGGGTGACGGCTGGGGGCAAAAACTGCGGAGAGAAAGAGGATGTTTCTTCTCGCCAGACCCGGGTAGTTGGATCATTGTTTGGCTCCAAGGACCTCAGCCCCAAGTTGGTTTCTTTTAGGTTTTCGGAAGGTGTTTGGAAAGTTGTTGGGGTGTATTGGATTGGAGCAAATGGGGGTTTTGGGATTGATACTCATTTGCATGGTAATCATTTGTTATTTATTTGTTATTTATTTGTATGTTAATAAAATGGCTGCTGTGGCCAAATTATCCAATATAGGTGTCTTGTCTTTATTTGGTGGATGTTGGGGAAAATGGGGGTATTAACTACAGCAGCAAAGGGTAGGCGTTGCTCAGGGTCAAGACTCCTACCCAATAACAGTGTGAGCCACATAGTGACCTGCTCCACACTACTATGCCATCCTAATGGTTTAGGCCACACAGAATGATATTGTAGGGGCCATCAGGACAGTATTCGCAGTACTCCTCTCAGGAGCCCTGATCACATTATTTTAGACAAGGGGCCCTCTGAAATGGTGCAAGATAGGAACTGATAATGGATGGGGAGGCCTAGATTCTTTAGCTGTATGAAGTCCTATGATTAGGTATGGCCATAGTAGCCAACTTTTGAAAATGAAAAATCAGGAGATTTAAGTGGGCAAAAATTTGCACAGACACGCCCATCTTGTCGGTATGCCAAGCCCCTTCGAAAAGCCACACCCACTCCACCTAACTGCATAACGGCTTTGAAAGAAAGCCAGGTAGATGCCCTTATAGCCAGGTAGTAACCCCCCATAAGCAGGTAGTGCCCCTTACAGGCAGGTAGATGCCCCCTTGTAGCCAAGTAGATGCCCCCTCTGTAGCCAGGTAGATGCCCCCTTTGTTAGCCAGGTAGGTGCCCCCCTTTGTTAGCCAGGTAGGTGCCCCCCTTTGTTTCCAGGTAGAGCCCCCATTGTTTGCCAGGTAGAGCCCCCATTGTTTGCCAGGTAGTGCCCCCATTGTTGCCAGGTAGTGCCCCCATTGTTGCCAGGTAGATGCCCCCTCTGTTGCCAGGTAGATGCCCCCATTGTTGCCAGGTAGTGCCCCCAGTGTTGCCAGGTAGTGCCCCCTCTGTTGCCAGGTAGATGTCCCCTCTGTTGCCAGGTAGTGCACCCATTGTTGCTAGGTAGTGCCCCCTCTGTTGCCAGGTAGATGCCCCCTCTGTTGCCAGGTAGATGTCCCCTCTGTTGCCAGGTAGTGCCCCATTGTTGCCAGGTAGTGCCCCCATTGTAGCCAGGCAGTGCCCCCATTGTTGCCAGGCAGAGCCCCCCATATAGCTAATAAAAATAAAATAATAAAATCCACTTACCTCACCAGGCTCCTGCAGCACGGCCGCTCCGGACGATCTCCTCAGCGACGCAGGGGGAATGAGTGCAGCCACGCGTCACTTCCCCTGCGCCGCTGACCTGTATGTACGGCGCACACACCGGCGCCGGACATACAGGGGGAAGAGGGAGCGATCCCTCCTGCCTCCTCCCTGCACAGCGAGACTCCGGGCGGGTGAAGCGGGCGCAGCGGCCGCTTCACCCGCCTGTAGGAGCAGCCCGGCGGCGCCAGAGTAGCGCACTAGCGCTACTCTGTCGCCGCGGCCATTTAAAGAGCCCCCGCCGCCTGCTGCCGGCGGGAGGAATGCCAACTCCCCCGGGAGGGCGGGAGGGGACCCAAATTGCGGGACCCCCCCGCCCCCCGCCAAACACGGGAGAGTTGGCATGTATGGGTATGGCAGGTCTGCCTAGATCACATGTTGACCAACAATACTGTATGGGAACATAGACTCACTAGGTTCTTCGATAAGTACACTTCTGCACATATACAGAAGGGGGCAACAGAGACTACACAAATACAGTCCCAAAAAATTGTCCACAATACTTTTCCCCTTTGCACCTATTATCTCATTTTCATCTCCTCCCACTAAGTTGTCTGATCTGTGAACTGGGAAAAGTTTCACTTTGGGGCAAATCACTTTGTTCAGACAGAAGCTTATAATGTAAGTAGTAAATGTGGAAGGAAAGTGATCAGAAAATGCGACTGAATCTAGTGAAATTCAATGCACTGTGTACCAGAAGATGTTCTGATTGTATTGATGATATGCAATGCTCTAGCAGAATGGATGAGGTTAGGATAAAAGGATGAGATATAATGCCCTGCTGGTGTAATAATAGGTGCTTTATCCTGCTGTATATGGACCCGATGAAATTGTTGACGTGTAATAATAGGTATGCAATGCTCTGCCTATGTATGTATTAGTGGCAATACTTTGCCTGTGTAGGTATGAAGTGCAATGCTCTGTCTGTGTAGGTATGAGATGCAATGATCTGCCTGTTTATGCATTAGATACAATACTCTGTCTGTATAGGAATGAGATGCAATGCTCTGTCTGTGTAGGTATGAGATGCAATGCTCTGCCTTTTTATGCATTAGATACAATACTCTGTCTGTATAGGAATGAGATGCAATGCTCTGTCTGTGTTAGTATGAGATGCAATGCTCTGTCTGTGTAGGTATGAAGTGCAATGCCCTGCCTGTGTAGGTATGAGATGCAACGCTCTGTCTGTGTAGGTATGAGCTGCAATGCTCTGCCTGTGTAGGTATGAGCTGCAATGCTCTGCCTGTGTAGGTATGATATGCAATGCTGAACGTGTATAGGTGTATGCATTTAATGCAATGGCTATCTGTATAGTTATAAGATGAAATGCTCTACCTGTGTAGAGATAAGATGCAATGTTCTGCCAATGTATGTATTAGGGCTTGTCCCCACTGCACGGTTTTACAGATGGTTTTCGGTTTTGAAAGCCGTCTACAAACCTGCTGACAAACTTTTACACGGACCTTAATGGAAAATCCGTGAAGCGATCCCCACTACACGGATTTTCCTTTGGACGGTTTTTTAGACCGTCGGTGGTCCGAAAAAGATTGAACAAACATGTTCATTCTTCAATCCAGTTTTCGGCAGAATATGAACAAGTCAATGTGAAGGGGGACGGGCTTTTCTCTGCAAACAGTGGCCGTGTGCGCGGCCGCAAAACAGAGCAACTACCGGTCGGATAATCCGACCAGTATATGCTCTCTGCCGTGGGGAAGTGCCTTTAGAGGCATTGCTCTGCCTGTGTATGTAGTAGATGCAATGCTCTGTCTGTATAGGTATCAGATGTAGTACTCTGCCTGTGAAGGCATGAAGTGCAGTGCTCTGCTTGTATAGGTATGCTATGCACTACTCTGCCTGTGTATGTATAAGATTCAATGGTCTGCCTGTGTATGTATTAAATGCAATGTTCTGCCTGTATAGATATGAGATGGCTCTGCCTCTGAGGGTATGAGATGCAATGCTTTGATTATATAGATATGAGATGTCTCTGCCTCTGAGGTATGAGATGCAGTGATTGCCTGTATAGATATGAGATGGCTCTGTCTCTGAGGGTATGAGATGGAATGCTCTGCCTGTATATGAATGAGATGCAATGGTCTGCCTTTAAAGGTGTGTGATGCAATGCTCTGCCTGTATAGGAATGAGATGCAATGCTCTGCCCATGTAGGTATGACATGCAAACTCTGCCTGTATAAGAATGAGATGCAACGCTCTGCCTGTGTAGGAATGAGAATGCAACGTTCTGCCTGTATAGGAATGAGAGTGCAACGCTCTGCCTGTGTAGGAATGAGAATGCAACGTTCTGCCTGTGTAGGAATGAGATGCAATCCTCTTCCTGTGTAGGAATGAGATGCAATGCTCTACCTGTCTAGGTATGACATGCAATCCCTGCTTTTATAGAGGCCATGCTATAAATTGTGATTACCTTAAACTATATGCAGTGGTCTGCAAAAGGGTATAATCTGCATAGAATACTGAGGATTTGTGTGTGGGGTTGTGTTCTGCAGGCTGCTTTACTTCTTGCTGCTTTTTGGAACTGCAGTCTGCTCTGTTGCCAAAACACCCCAATATGGACTTATTTCATCCCCCAACTTCCCCAAAACATACCCGAACAACCAGCACAAGACCTGGAACATCACCGTCAACAAAGGATTTCACATTTTACTGAAGTTCTTGGTGTTTGACTTGGAGCCATCTGATGGATGTAACTATGACTATGTCAAGGTAATGGACATGTTTACTACAATATAATTATGAATGTACTTCAAGTATCACTTTCTTCTTATATAAAGTGATACACAGCTGAGTCAAGTTGAGACCACTTCCTTCTATTGACAGCACGTAGCTCATGAAGGAAGTCACGTGTCGTGAGCTGGCCTGGTGAGTATATAAATTGTGGATAGGATATTTTACACATTATTCCTAGTTATGTAAAGGTAAAGGGGTTGTCCAGCTCATGTTTTAATTTTATAGCATAGTTGGGCCCATTTAATAAAAAAAATTATTTTTCCATCTCTCCTCACTTAGTATTAGCCCTTCGCTGTCCTCACCCTGCCACGGTCCTTCTGTTTACTGTCTTGTAACTTCCAGACATAAACGCCACTGCTGCAGCCGCTGATTGACTGCAGCAGTTACATGTACTCCCTTACATCTCCTTTTTGGAGAGGAACAGCAACCCAGGAACACCGGTGAGAGGAGAGGTGAGTATATATTTTTTTTTTACTTAAATGGGGAAAAATTATGCTAAATAAACTAAAAATATGAGCTGGACAGCCATTAAAGTGGTTTTAACCCCAAAGGCATTTCATGTCCTTTGTCCTTTTCTTCAGCTTTCAGTGTCTTCATAAAGGGATGTGTATAATTGTTTGAAACTGAATAACTGTGACCAGCAGGCTTAGGGTTATGTTTCACACAGCACGTTGAGTTCGTGTGAAACATACGTTTTTGATACGTGGTAGGATCCCTCTGTCTAATATATCTAATAAATAGCAGAGTGATTTACATTGCTTTTACTTTGAAACACGCATCGGCATTCACACGAGTGATCTCCGATGCGTATTTACATGCGTATTTACATGCGTCTTTTGGATCCGTCTTTCAAATCCGTTCCAAGACTTGACATGTCAATTCTTGGTCCCAAAAAAAGCAGCAGGAGCCCTTATTTAATACTTTTAGGGTGGCGATCTGCTGCATCCAACACATCCAAACAACGGGGCTGAGTGTTTGTTTGGTTTCGATCCGTTAGGATCCTATCGCCGCTGCGGTTTTGGATGCGATTTTCAGTTTCCCAAAATTGCATCCAAAAATGCAGTGTGAACAACCCCTTAAAGGGGTGTTCCAAAAGTTGTAAAAGCTTGTTCGTTTGTCAGGGCATGATTACAAATAGAAGGAAAGCTTCATACTTACCTTCCGGATGCTCCTGTTCAGTCACTGCACCCATCCCATTCGCCCTGGTAATAGAAGTTAACGATCATCGTTCACCTGACAGGTGCAGTCAATGACGGCCCCAGTGGCTTGTGCATGTGCGTTGAGGCTTGTTTAATTGGCGGCTTGTGACGTGAACGGTTCCCTGCTACTTTTTAAGGG